>JAVQJD010101523.1:0-22494 GCA_036023655.1 Nannoperca australis
AAAACACCTCCCCTTTCTAATTCCACTAATCCTGAGACGCTGATCTAGACCGTGAGCGAGACCGTGAGCGGGACTTGGAGCGAGAGGCTGAGCGCTTCTCCCTCGACTTGGACCGGGAGTCTTCCTCCTGCGGGGATGGGGAGCGGGAGCCAGATTTGGGGGCGTGCTCCTCCTTCCCGTTCTCCACTGGGGAAGCCGAACGACTGCGGGACTTCTTGTCACCAGACGGCTCCTTGGATCGGCTGCGAGAATCCCGCACAGACTTTACCTTGGAGCGGCTCTTTGAGCGGGACTTGGATTTCCGGTCAGCAGACCGGGACTGGGATTTGCGGGAGCGTGAATGAGATTTGGACTTGCGGGACCGAGAACGGGACCTGCGGTTGCGAGAGCGTGACTTGCTTTCTGCTGACTTGGAGCGAGACTTCCTTCCGGATCTGGAGCGGGAATGAGGACGCTTCTTGTTGCTACAGGAATGAGACCTGTAAGGAACAAAAGAAAAGCTTACGCTTTACTTCATGTTTTGAATGATTGCACCAGTTTTACTAATATTTATTAATCACTAGCATAGCCTTTCTTCTCTACGTCAGGGCTTTAACTACAACTCCAATTTGTATTTTACTGTTACTTGTTTTACTAGACCAATTCTCACCTGGAGTGTGATCTGGAGCGACTCCTGGAGCTCCTGCGACTCCTGCTGCGAGAACGACGAGGACTACGAGATCTAAAAAGGATCACAGCACAAAAGTCAAAAACACAACTACAGCTTATTCTTGTATAAGATGGAGCATGCATACCACCCCCCCCCCCCCAAAAAAAAAAAGGAAATCTGAAGAATGAACAAAAACAAAAACACAAGCGGATTCAGTGGTGAAATGTTCCCACCTGGAGCGGCTGCCAGAATAAGATCTTCGTTTGCGAGGTCGGTCCTCCACCAGACGGATCTTCCGCCCGTTGATGTCTGTGCCGTCCAGCTTGTCAATGGCCCTCTTCATGTCCGAGTGGCTCCGAAACTCGATCACTCCCTCGTTTGTGCGTTCCTTGTGGGCATCTGCGTAAGTCACCTCTCCTGCCTGACGCATGAAGTCCTGGGGTAAACAGAAAACGTGTCGAGAACAACTGTAAAATATGCGGACAACTTCATTCGGTTTAAAGGGTAATGTAAATCACGTTGATTCTGCAATTCTCAGAAGTTAACCGAAACGTGGAAACGCACTGGTCTGCGTCCGGACGCGTACCTTGAGGTCCTGCCAACTGCAACGGCTGGACAAGTTCTCCACGACGAGGCGGTACTCTGTACGGACTGGAGGCCCATACTTATCCCTGCCAGAGCGGCTCCGGCTGCTGTAACCGCTACCTTTAAAAACAACAGCACATGAAAAAAAGTCAGACACGACTAAAATGGCTAGGACACAAAAGAACTACTGGCCAGGGTTATCAAATGAACACAGTGACTTGCCATATTAAAGTCCAAGGGGGTATAAATTTGAACTTAATGAAAAAGGAGTCCCTTTGATCCCATTTTCAAACACAAGCTTCAGATAAGTGATCTACAAGCCACTGCATGGGCTCTTTGTATTGTTTGTATTGTTCAGCATTCTGAAGTTGTTCTCTGCGGCAAAGAACACCACTGCATCTGTTTCCGGCAATACAAAGCCTGTGTTACTCCAGTACATCACACTGTGATGCTTTAGCTGCATAAACAAATGGACAGTGATGTTCTTTCAAGACCTCTGAACCCTGTAACACAAACAGAAAAAGGAGGTGTCCATATAGGTTGCGGTCAGGGACACTGTTTGATCAAATTAAGTAAGATCGGCGCAAAGAAACACATACACCAATCTTCTCGTATTTGACCGGATGTCAGTCTGAAAATTTTGTTTTCCAGGTTTTCTCACTTACAACATTTCTTTTGACTGCAAGTTCTTTACTAGAGCCGATCCACTTATGTTTTCTGTCAACATAAAAACCAATGGCAATCCTCACCATCGCCCCTGGTCTATTGGCAAAAGGCTGCTGTCATCATGGCTTCCGGTTAGGTCAGCCAAGGATCAAGGGGGGGCAAAGGTCACACACACATTGTAAGGTGAAAGCCAAGGCCAAACGGGACAGGCAGTCATCTTAGCCAGTCATCTTTAGCCTCAATGGACTCTCAGCCTCAGCCCGCAACTGGACTCTTTCAAATTGAAACATCAAGGACTTTTGTTAATGTTGAATATAAAAATATATACCAACGTTAAAAATACACATTACACATGAAAATGTTATTCTAGTCCTAATGATTAAGCTTAAAAAACTACCCTAGCTAGGTTTGTGGTGATCATTTGAGATTAGCTTTCCTCTGTGGTGCAAACAACAAATTTGAAAATGCACACCTTCAAAAACATGGCTCACCAAAAATAATTATGATCCAAGAGAACTTTGCAATCCGTGATATGCCCTGTGTTCAAGCTATTTTTGCTAATGCCAACTTTACAGCCTAGACTCTTGAGTTCTGCTATTTGAGGGCTCAGACTTGCAGATTGTTGTTCCTTCCCGACAATGAACCACAGACCAATCAAAGGTGGCCCGTGATCACTAGGGAGGAGCGGCAACCTGCAGGTCACCAACCCTTGGTCGAAACTGAGAACAACTGTTCAGCAGGATGAAATCGTAGACACACACACACACACAAAAACAAAATGTTATAATGGATTCCCTGAACAAGAAGAATGTAAAAAATGTTTCATAGCAACTTCTCCATGCGGTCATGCTACCACAGAATATAATTTACGCGACTACTTGATGTGATGGGTTGTTAAAGCAACTGTTAAAGTTTGCATGCAATCTGAAACCATGGCAAACGTGTGGCCACGTAACACATTAGCTTGGGGTTTGAGATTTCTGGATATAAACCTTGACAGTGTACCTGAAAAATCAAACTTATACTATGACTGTTAATTAGCGACAGTATGAAACAACAAAACGGCTCTCTGTGCAGTCCATATCGACACCTCACCCCAAGGGGAAGGGGAAGAGAGGGTATCTTGTAATAGACTGCACTTACTGCGCCCACCACCCCAGTAACCCCCACCGTGGCCATCTCGGTCTCGCCGCGGCCCCCGGGCATGTTCGACGATCACCCGCTCCCCGCACAGCTCCTTCCCGTTCAGCTCGTACACGGCATCGTCGGCGTCCCGGTTATCCTCAAACTCCACGAATCCGTAGCTGTGGGAGAAACACAGCGTTTAAATACAAAGTCACAACTAAATAGTATATGTCACATTCCGTTAAAACACACAGCATGGTGTGTTCATTCACACGGAACCAGCTAGTTATCGTTAGCTTGGCCCGCTAGCTCCGCGCTATAGCAAACACAAAGACGCCATGTTGGCCATGCGATATTTGCCACACGAGCAAGACGGGAAGTTGACAAAGCTAACAAAAAGCTAATAATTGTAATATTTAAGCAAAACAAACTAACAGAGTTAACTTTCCAAGCTGACCGGACTGTATAGATAAAATATATTTGCTTTAGAAAGTGTGAGATGTTCCTATGCCAGCGCTGTCGTCGTTAACGGGAATGCTAGCTAGGCAATGTTAGCTAACATGCATTTCCATCAAATACTCACCCGTTTTTCAAGTCGATTTCCATGAGCTTTCCATATCCGCTAAAAAATCGCTGGATGTCTTTTTCGCGGACGTGATAGCTTAGTCGTCCAATGTAAACACGAGGCATGGTTGTTCGCCTAACGTCGTTCTCGAATGTTCTTCGCAACGGCTGGTTACCAAGTTGTACGCTGCCGCTGGACTCAGTGGGGCCGCCGCTGCTAGCGCCGTGCGCTTTTCTTTCAACAGGCAGAGAGCGACAGCGCAAAACCAGCCAATCAGCTCGAAGCTAACGGTGGGAGACTGGCGGAAGTGACTGTACTTCAAATGAAATGCTGCGTTTATCAATGTTATCACATGGCGACCAGATAACAAATTACTTCACCATTGTGTTGTCTTAAAGGTCAATGGCTCCATCTCACAGACAAACAATATAAACTACATTTTAGACAACAAACATGTCTTAAAAGCATTTACTAATGTGGACAATATTATGCTGTAAAGATGCTGCAGATGACAGTAACCCTAGTTTTCTTTGCTGAAGCCAAGATTGTAAGGTTCCAGTGCTCAGCTCGTAGGACTGTAAAACAAATACTATGTGCTGCACAGGTGAGAAATACTTTTTTCAAGTCCATGCACAGACATTGCATACTGCTTACATGTGCTAAATAGAGTTGACTGATATGTTCCTGTTTTGTATAGATTATCATTTAGTACTTGGTTAAATATATTCTATTTTATGGACACAGCTTTGTGTGTGAAATGTGATCCCACAAACTAAAGTGTCATGTACAACTGTTAGAAAAGTCTAAAAGGTATGATAACCGTTTCTAAAATGAAAAAGTACTCAAAAGTCACAAAAAAATGAAAGTACTCAAATGCCAGTTTAAATCAATTAGTACAGTGAATATGTACATTACATCAGCCTCTACAAAAAACAGACATAACATAATGAAGATTTTTTACTTTGTGGTAGATGTCATTTTTGGATGGATGGAGTAAAAGGTTCCTGCTATATAAATGCATTATTGTAAAGTAATTTTTTTTTTTTTAAACATTCAGTAGCAACATGGAACCCATGTTAAGATTCGGGTGCTGTAAATAATTGTCATGTGAAAAACAATCATTGACCTCAAGTATTATCTTATAACGTGAGTTTTAAAATGGAATATTCCACAAATTAAGAGATATACATTTACACGTACTGGATCCAGGGATTCTCCCCACATTCATTTTCTTCATTTTCTTATATATATATATATATATATATATATATATATATATATATATATATAGTGGCAACATGAATATAAGCACAGAGAGAGCAGCAATGGAGAGAGAGTAGAATATTTTATTTTTGTAAAAACCAGGTTTTAAAATGATTCCAGCCAGACCTTCTTATTCACATCTTCTCGAGCAAGAACAGAACAAATATCATGTAGCCAGTATCTTTGGACTGAAACTCACATCCTACCCAGCTTGTGGTGTAATGTCTTGAATCACACTTGTAAATGACCTGTTAGAAGAGACTGACCTGAGGTGCCTGCTCAGAAGCTGTTTTTAGGGGGAAGCATTTGGGTGTTTGCGTTAGGGGACTGGCATTAACTCTTCTTGACAAAATAATTTCTATTCATTTTCACATCCTTCTAAACAAATCTCCAATGTTGGACAAAATTTATTGATCTTAACTTCAGAAGTCAAAAAGGATGAAATTATTAAGTACACGATGGCTCATCAAAAGCACCCCCAAAACACACTGTACAGTTTGTCTCACACGCAGTCTTGTTTAGTCTTCAGTGAGAAGGCACTCGCCCCTTTATCAACCCCTAGTTGTTTGACTTTGTAGTCATCTCCTGCTATAAACTGATCAAAAGGAAGTCTGTTAGGAACCTGTCACAGATTAGTTACTGTGAAAAAAAAAAAAATCTTCCTATATGTACTCCAGCCCAAGGACTTAGATAAGCTAAAAAGGTGGGAAATTATAGTCAGGTAGGTTTGTGATTTAGGGCCAGACCAGAAACAGGAACACAGCCTTTAGTTTAAGCTATGTGGAATTCATGAATAAACGGGTGACCACATGAGCCCCGTGGCTACAATTACGAGAGAAACTAAGCTCCATTATTTGTAGATTGACTTAGCTTAACTACAATTTGGCTGGCTGCATGGAGAAATGCATCCCTTATCTGGAAATATTCATGTCTGGTGTATGTAGAGAGGGAGAAGAAAGAATGAGGAAGGATTCAAGCAATATTAAATCAGGGTTCTCTTGCATCAATTATCACAGCAAATGAAAAAAAACAAACCTAGGGAGGTGGAGGGTTCAGCAGCCAGACAATAAATCAAATGCATCCAACCGTGTGGTACACATCATCTGCTTACGGTGCCTGAACCCCATCCGTCAGCTTTAGATACTCTCTCACTCCCTGCCTGGTCAGGCCACAACACAACTAAACAACAGCCAAACCCTCCCGCAGTTCGATTCAGAGAGTCCTTTTTGCGAATCAAGGGGGCGTCCAACCCCAGCTTCGGCCCTTCTGAGGGGAAAGGGGAGGCAGAGAGAGGAGGTGGCGCCCAGTTTCGGTGGTCTTTTAGTTGGCTTTGGCGCGGAGCTGCGCCCTCTTGCCCGTCACAGCCTGGAAGCCGGTCTTGATGCTGGCGACGGAGCAGCGGGAGTGGCACGTTTCACACTGCAGGAAATAGAGGCGAGTGTCCTTCTGCAGGATGGTCTCTGGGGAGCGGCAGGTGTGACACGTCACGTATTCCTCTGCAGGGTGGAGAAGACCGTTATTAGGACTGGTATGTAGTCTGACACACTCAAGGTTTTTTTCCCCTCCATTTTCAACCTCGGGAGCCACAAAAGGCTACAGCTTTTAAAAGCTGTTAACAGACATCGATGTGTGAAATCGATGCAGTTCCCCTTTAAATTCTAATTGTCCTGATGAATCAACGGTTAGATTGAAACTGGTTTTGATAGAATATCAATACGACTTGATGAAAAATAAGCTTAAATAAAATGAGTGATATGGAGTAAAATAATTACATTAAAAAGTTATAGTTCTTCTGATTAATTGGACACCACACTGACTTATTTCTCTCTACTCCACTGGTGTGAGTTTCAACATTTAACATGTGTGACTGCCAGAGCGTCAATCATGTGCACCTGAGTAAATTCCTCAACTCATTCAGTTGTTGTTTACAGTGCGTTCAACTTTTTAAGCCCCTTTCTAGGTACCTAAACTCCAGACTCTCAAAGCCTTTATCGTCACATCTAAAATTCTTACTATAAATGCAATGAGACAAAACAAATATGACGACGGGATCATATCATTTAAGATATTAAAAGATTTTTGGTTTGCGAAAGCATTTTTCAAGGAGTATATTCAAATTCAAGCATATTCTTAACCTTGAAATCACAATGGTTAAAATGAAGCATTTTCCAAACTTTCAAGACTTTGTACAAAGCCTGTTTGTAACGTTTTAGAAGCACCGAACAAGACCCGCTGCAGACCTGAAGGATAGTCAGCACAGAGTTGTGAGAAATAATAAAGCTTCATTAAATTTAACCTATTTTCATTAAATAGCAGCCGTACCATTATCATATGAAGCCTGTTAAAGTTTGTGAAAACAGACAATTAAATGAGAATAAATCATTTCAATGAATCAAGACAGATACATTAAACATTAGATAACAAATGGATTTTGATATGAAACCGTTCCTGGTTGCAGGTTTATTTTCTTTGTAAATGCGTTGAACGATTCTTGTATTAAATTCATAGTCCAAAGCTGAATACAGAGACAGTGTGGTGGAAAGATGCTCATGCACAAAACCAAAGCATTCATTTGAAAAGAGCTTAATTAGATTGGTGTTTGCTTTAATTGATACTTACTGATATATCTTCTCAACACATTTTCTATCTGTTTCTGTTGAAATCTGCCTTTGATCACAAGCTGGTTATTTCCGTCTATGGAACCACTGTTGACAGAACAAAGACGCATATCAAACTTTCATGATAAACTCTCCCGTTCATTCTTGTTCCCTTTCATTTGAGAACTAGTAATATTTCATCCCTGTAAATCCAACGAGCTTACCTTGTTCCCAACTCAGCCAACAGGAAAGCGAGTAGATGTTTAGGCTGACGATGCAACCTGCGAAGAAGTACATGAAAAGGCCAGTTTGTAGACAGAAATTTAAAAATGTCTTATGCATTTGGTATTGTCTAACAAACCATTGGTCATCATATTTCACAAACGTGGTTTGATACAAGGTTCTGTCAAACTGTCAGTTTGTGGGAGGCTCACAGTTTGCAGATGTCTGTGAAGTTAACGAAGGAGGTTTTCTTGGTTCCCACTCGGACCACCTGAGGAGGCTTCATCACGAACTTCCTCTTTTCTCCGGCCACCATGTCCGGGTTCTTTTCTCTCATGATGTTGAAGACTCTGTTCAGGAGCTGAGACAGAGGTGGCGCAGAGAGTTACGCCAAGTGTAGCCGACAGCGACTGCGTTTACACCTTAATAATTATAATAATTGACGGTCTATTTTCCCACAGGTTTTCAATACGGGGCAAGTATCTGTATATAAAACGGATAGGAGGAGTGAGTCAGTATTACAGGAATATAAGAACCACGTCAATGTGACATTCGGAGCCTCTGTAATAAAAAACTGTTAATACGGATACATTCTCCTATTATTCTTTGTTCCATCATTCGGGGACTTCGGTGGAGGTGAACAAAAAGGATTATGTTGCCATGAAGTCAGCAAGTTAGCTGTGGGCCGCATTTTCAGCTTGTCGAGTTTACATTTGGGCAAATTGCCACCATTAAAATTAAGCCAAATGAAGTACTAGCAGTTCCTGTTTGTAATGCATTGACACATGTACAGACAACTACCACTTTATTACTCTGATGCTTAAGAAATCTTAATAAAGCACGTGCCGTGACATTTATACACGCTGGGCGTCGGATTTAAAAATGATATCCTCGGGATGTGTAAGTGACACTGAATCGACAAATATGTTCCCCACACTTCTGTAATAACATAACTTAGTAAGTAAGAGTACAAAACAGTCTTGTATTTGTTCCAGTTTTCATGAAAAAAAGAAAAAAGATGTGCGTTTGTTGGTTTACAGGTGTCCTACCTCATCATAAGTGTAGTCTCTTTCAGAGCCAGCCCATTCGGGTCCGGTGGAGGAGCTGAATGAGATTCCATCGTTGTTCTTCCCCTCATCGTCCTCCAGTGCTGGAAACACATCATACAAACCTGTTAATAAATATACACACACACACACGCCTTCCTTTAGTTCTCCATTTTAAGACGTGGTGACTTCTCACCGTCATCCTTCTCCAGTATCTCTCCCTCATCAAAGTCCACTTTCTTTGACTTCTTCTTTTTGGTAGGAAGCATCAGGTCCAGGTTGTCCTCCTCCGGTACCTCCGTCTGCTCTCCTTCAATTTTCAGCTCCTGAATGGGACCAATGAGAAGTGAAATTCAGTGAAGACATTATGAGAAATGGCCGCTTGAATGTGGTTAAGACAGGAAATGGGAAAGCAGTTGTAGAAGTGGAACAGGAAGTGCTGATGTAAAACAATCAGAAGGCCAGACAGTGGAGGAAAACAAACAGAAAGAAGGACTACAGCTGCTGAGGAGAGGAGAAAGGAGAAAAAGTGGCCGTGGTTTAGCAGTGACTGACCTTTAATCCCTCCTCGACATCATTATCAAATACTTTCTTGGGTTTCTTCTTCTTTTTCTTCTGGTTGAAGAAGTTCAGGTCGTTCAAATCATCGGATGGTTCTAAAGAAGATGAAACAAACGTTGCTTAATTCCAACTTAAGGCTGGCGGTTCAATGTACATCAATGTAACATCCCTCAAAAAAAATATGCACTGACACTGGGGGCTTTAGATGTGAGCTTTCAGTCAGAGCATCTCTATTTTCTCTTATAACCTTTCTTCCTGCCTTCATCTTCATCCAGATCCAGCTCCTTGTCGTCGCCAGCCTCTGGTTCCGCCTCCTTTGCCTCCACCTCTTTGGCCTCTTCTCCTCCCACCCCTTCTCCTCCTTCCTCATCCAGCATGAAGGGCTTCTTCTTCTTCTTCTTCTTCTTGGTCATGTTGGGATCGAAAATCATCTGGAGGAAAAAAAAAAAAAAAAAGAAAAAAAAAAGGGAAAAATCAAGTTTTACAGCTGCTGACAAGATTATGAAATGCCACGTGACATGTTTCTAAGTGTTGTTTCTATAGAAGAAAACATCTGTGGTTCAATAAAACAGCAGACCATCAGTTCAGCCAGAAAATGGTTTCAAGCGTAACGACACCCTCACATTTTGCTAGAACCCTCTCTCCAAGGAATATTCTTTTTAAATGCATAGAGCAAGGGGACAACTGTAGCGGGCGTGGCCTTGTGGCTCCTGTGTGGATCAGGGGACACGGGGAGGCCGAACGACACTGATTATTGTCTTTTTTAATATGAATTTAATGACACAGCTGGGTCCCAACCGGTTGACTCTATGTCAGCATTGGCCTTGCAAGTTCATAGCTGATTTAAAACAGTAGATGGCGTGTTGAGCCATTTTCAACCCAAGAATTTCACATTTTAATACATTTGGTAAGAAATGTCAATATGAAGACCAGCACTGATGTGTGTCACAGTACAGTTGATCATTTAGTTTAGAGATCAGAAACATCATTTAGTGTGCACTACCTCTTTAAATAGATACCTCTGATGAGTACTACTGTCAGTGTGAGTCAGTGGTTGTGGAAGTTTTTATTTGGCACTGCAGATCACTTTCAGTGTATTTTCGCTGGGATCATTATCATTTAGAAAGTGTTCTAATATTCGAGATGAGAGAGGGGACAGACATCTCCGCTGTCCTGTTATTTTTCATATATCGGGTCACCTGAGCGTATTATTACCACAGCCCTTTGCCATTTATAGTGCGTTTGTTGCCAATTAGAATATGTCAACTTGGAACACGAAAAATGATTGATCAGGAAAATGACAGGTGACTCGATACTGAAAAGTTAGTAATTCAGAGTACACACACACACACACACACACACATACATATATATATATATATATATATATATATATATATATATATAGCGCGTTAATATACAGTAGTTGTTGTGATATGAGACTTCCTGGTTCGTCATCGCACCTATGTAAACCACTAGTTAATTCTAAGAAAATCACGTGAAACTCTTATCATACACCAACGGACATGACAAATTGCAGTCACGCCGATAAATCCATTTAGAGCACAGTTATACAGTTAAAGGAAAATATATATATTTCGTTATTTAATTTTGATATCGTTAATCTGCATAATTCCCACGTCTGTTTCTGTCTTGGTGTAAAACCAACTGTCCATCTAGTTGGAGTAGACAGAGCTAACGTTCAGCGTTGGTACCTTTTGTCTCTGGTAGGGAACAGTAACGTTAGCGCCGCAGCCTGGTGAACGGCCGGCTAACGCTAGCTAGCTAACTTCAGCCCCTCATTTTGAGTTATCGGGAAGCTGTGACAGAGCGGGCTGATAAAACACGGTGAGTTTAATCTTCGGCACGATGTGATAGATAGCGATAAAGGGGTGTACTGGATATTTTATTGTCATTTTGGCTGGTCGGGCCGTTGTTAGTCCGGCTGCAGCCATGTGAGATCTGGTGCGCACAGGGAGGGGAGCAGCAGTGAGAGGCCCAAAGTCATCCTCAACGCCGATTAGATCCGATACTACACATCATTTTACCCAAGAAGTCTACGCACTGACACAGACTAAACACCGGATAACTCCGAATGACTTACCTCGTCTCCTGACATGTTTGCGGGCTGAAAAGTGACTCAAAGCTGACAGCTTTTTATTCCTCGATCAGCCCCACACTGCTGCGCCGAAAATTGCATCAGCGTTGGGTCCTCAGTGCGCTTGCGTGAAGTCGCTTAATCCTGACGTCGTCGACATGGCGACATGTGAGCAGGCATACGTCACTTCCCTGTCGTCAGAACGACCCCCCCTCCCCCAAAAAAGCCCTGTCGCTATAATTATTTTATTGTACAAACTTCAAGATCAAAAAAGTTTATTGTCGTTGACACAATATTAAGACAAAAAAAATAAAATAAAGTGTAAGGTTTTAATTCCAGCAGCATAAACAAGTTCAATGCGTTTAAGTTTGACTTCATTTTTCCATCCCTCGATATGGAGCTAACCTTTAGATATTTACATCTATGAATAATGTGCTTACCTAACACAATAAAGTAATTTATCAATAAATAAAGTTTTTTTTGTACTCCAGCTTTAATCTACATCACATTTACAAGGTGCAGCAATATATCTTTGAAGCCAGCTTTGAAATAAAAAATTCCTGTACAGATTCACACTGGAAGAAAATACGTTACAGTCTCAGTATCCCTCTCTCCGAATCCATGAGTTGCTATTCCGTGTATTCCTCCATGTAAGAAGTGACTGGATGGATTATTTCCCTGTATTTTTGAAGAACATATTTTCTTTTCAGCTGATTAGGGTAGTATTGTATTCATAAAACCTTCCCAGTAAACATATGTGAACTACTTGCTACTTGCTATATCTTCTATACTGATACAATGTTAGAGTACCCCAAAATCTGTAAAACTGTTGTTCTTAGGGGAACTGGAATGGTCTTTATCACTTTGTTGCATTTCAGCTGAACCTTTTCTTTACTTTCCTAAAGAGCGAAACACAGTAATAGGAGAGGTCTGTGGCTTCGGGCCATCTGCAGAAAGTACACAGATAAACTGTGGGACCTGGCCAGTTGTTTACGTCTGTTGCAAGGTGCTAGTTAGCTTGCTAAACATGTTAATGGTAGCAATAAAATCAGTTTAGGCTACAGTTACATCACATTGGACAGACCACCAATTTTAATTTACTTCCACTCAAATTAGAGGGGCCGCTTTCACCCCAAAAGGGGCGGTGGCATGGAGGATGGAAGGGCAAAGTACTCAGATGTTCTGCTCTCCAAAAACTGTAGCTAACTATGAAGCCCTACATTGTGACTTTGTAGAGATGTAACAGTAGGTTCTCTCTAATTAGCATCATTTGAAGCCCAATTCATTCAATTTTTTAACAAACCTGAACACTGAGTATCAACAGGACAGGACCAAAAGAGGTCTGAACCAAAAACCTGAATCTAAAATCTGTTATCAGTTCCAGCAGGACAAATATGGTTATTGTTGTCTGCTACAGGTGCCTCATACGAGCGATTAAGATCTCATTACTCACATTTTAGTGTATTTAGAATGTACTTGCTTTTCGCTGGTGTCCAAAATGTATGACGAAAATGATTTGCCTATTTATTGATTAGTTGATCGACAGAAAATATAATTGGCAACTATTTTGATTTAAATGATTAACTGAACTGTCCATTTTCAAGCTTAAATGCCACACATCTGATGGTTCCAGCTTCACAAATTTGTGGATTTACTGCTCTTCTTTGAAAGTAAATCAAACGTCTTTGGGCTTTGGGCAGCTGGTCAGACAAAACATGCAACCTGAAGACATCGCCTAGGGCTCTGGAAAATGATGATGACCATTTTCCACAATGTTCAGACATATTATAAACGACAAAACCATTAATTGATCGAGAACACAATCAGCAGTTTAATGGGTAGTGAAAAGAACTACAGCCCTAAATTGAGCAGCAGAACTGAATGTGCAGCGCATCAGCTTGAAAATACAATCAGAATGACTTGAGTTTAAACGAAGTTACCCCTGGGGCCCCTCTTGCAGGTCAAGCTAACATATATTCTGTAAGCCTTAAGTCTAACACTCTGTTGCACCCATACAACTGATTATATTCTAAATCACAGCAGTTTCCCTGCATGGCTATACAGTAGGTGTTCAAACTAGGACAAGGAATATACTGATATCACACAGTGACAAAGTGAAAAGATACAGCTTCCACTACAAGAAAAGAATTGAAAACCTTTAATGATTTTGCAAATAATATTCTCATCTGGATAAATAAAACATAGAAATGCAAACATGCTTGTCCAGCCATCCATGTGTTATCTTTTTTTTTTTCCTATGTAAAAAATGTACATCATGACTTTGAAAAACTTACGGAATTACCTGTTTAAATTCCAAAACGCTGATGTTGTAGATTGACTGTAATCTAATCTTTTATAAACCACCAGCTCCTCCACGTTGCAATTAATAAGGTGTGACAATATGTTATTATTATTATTATTTTTAACATTATACAATTTGGGCAGAGACAGAGCGGGATGAAAGTGTTAGGTTAAACATTTCTCTTTCTAGCCGTGCATTGTGATCTGTATTGTGATTTCCCCATTGTTGCATGCTTCACACAACCTCAACAGAACCTCTCGGTGACGGCAGAAATACAGTATATAAAAAGAGACACATTTGGGATATTTACACCAAATAACAAGAACCACTGGTGAGAATGCCTTTGAGGGAGGGAGTAGTCGCTGAAATGGCGACAGAAGGCGAAGAGGACGGTTAGGGAAAAGGGACAAAACACGCAGCCTGAAACAAAACAAGAGGTTTGGACTCTGGCAAACGCACAGCTCATAGCTTCATCACCCAGCTCATGCTCAGCTGTTCTCCTATGTTCAAGAGCAGTTACCAAAAAATAAAAAATAACCCAGAGAGCAAAAAATTGTTATTTTTGTCAAGGAAAACATAAAAAAAATAAAAAATAAAAAAAACATCCAGCGAGTTTAACGCCACAAATACAGATAAATATGTGAGTTGGAAACAGATCTTTGAGGATTACGCGCCCCCAGGTCATCCAGTGAGGTTAACAACGCTACACAGTCCGTAACACTAATCTGACAAAAACTCCTTTATCACACCACAGAGCTCATAGTAGTACACTTCAATATGACCTCTGTGGGCACTGGAATAGCGCTGCCCAATACGAAGATCAAGAAGTGCTAGTGTTGTATTAAAACCAAGGGTAAATATATTAGGTGACTTTGCCATGGTACAGTGAAAGAGCGTCAATATAAAAGCCCCTAACCGGCTCGTTTGCTGAGCACCCAGGGGTCTCCATATTTGTGAAGGGGACAGGGGAAAAGAAAGACTACAGCATTTTTGCTTTTTTTTTGTAGTGTTACGTAAAGTAGACAGTCAGCTTCCCTCAGACACACAAAAATAGCCATACACGACATCCTATCAGTCCATTCATTCCCCCTTGCTCCTTTCTCTTCTCCCTTCTGATGCAGGTATGATGTGGCGGATGCAGCGCTCACATGGCCTCCATTGCCCAGCGCTGCAGGTCCTCCATGTCGTCCTCGTCCTCCTCTTTCTTGGCTTTGGGGGTGAAAAGACAGAAGAAAAAAAAAAAAAGCTGTGAATGAATTGGTGCGTTTATGTGGAGCTGATCTCAGCTACTTTCAAGACTTAGATTAGGGCAGAATTGGTAGGATTTTCTTAAATAAAGATCTCTAAATATTAGAAAATAAACTTGTCAATCGAAAAATATATATCTATTTTCCTCTTCACATTTTTGAATTTGTAGTATTATTGATTATCAAATGGATATCGTCCACAACAAACAGATAATTATCTGTTATCGTTATTGGCCCTGAAATTCCATAGAGGTGCATTTCTAGTCTGTATGGTTAATATGAGGCTACAGCTAGCAGCCAGTTATCATATTTTAGCATAAAGACTGGAAACACCTAGTCTGGCTCTGTCCAAGAGTACTAATATCTGCCTACCTGCACCTTTAATTAACACTTTTACATGTTGTTGGTTTAATCCATACCGAGTCTCCACTTGTTACTTGGCAACTATACAGAACCAAAGAATAGACTGGCAAATAACCCCCTGTAAAAACAGCAAAATCTTCTTATCCAACTCTGCCCCAGAAAGTGAATAACCATAACCTTAAACAAACAAACAAACAAACAAACAAACAAAAAGATGCTGCAGTTGTTGTATCAGTTTTTTTCAAAAAGGCTCTTACCAGGTCTGGAAGGTAATGAAGTAGAAGGCACATTGGGGAGGGGGACGTGCTCTGATCCCCCGATCTCCAGCAGGTTTTTGTCCAGCTCCTCCTGTTCCAGCTCGTCCAGCTCGGCAAGCAGCTCATCCTGAGAAAGACAGCAATCAACACCAAAGATGAGGAAAAACACCCAAAAAACCCACACAGATACAGATCCTAACAAAACAATACAGATAACACGTCATTTTTATTTTATTTTTCAAAATGAGTGTGGTATAATCTGGGCCTTTTCTCGTGCATCTGTTCACAGAGTTTAATGTGAACATTTTAACTTAGTGGAGGGAGAATTTCAGAACATATTCTTCCTGACTGAATACCATCAATTGTGGTGAAGTTGGTCTGTGAATCAGACCATTTAAAAATAAGTCTGGTTCAACGGCCTTAATGCCAGAGCAATGACTCAAGAAACACAACACGCTGTGTTTAGCCTGGGTCGCAAAACAACGCCGGACAGCATCATGGATGATGCTGAACTTTTCTCTACCAGGTTGACCATGTGTCATCATCATCATCATCATTCAGTACTGCGTGTTGAACATTCCCTCAGCTGTAATATTCCGGGGTCAAGTACGTAAACGATCAGATTAGACAGTTATTAGGCAATATTTACAGAAAATCTCAAAATAAATGAGGCACTAACAGATGTACAGTCATCCGTTTGAAAGCAGGTATCAGCTCAGAATTACATGTTGCATTTAGACAAATACCACAAAGAAACCTCACAAATGAAAATAAAAAACACACCTCATCAAACTCCTCTCCAAAGCCCACAGGTTTAGAGATGGCATCAGAGATCTCCTGGGCAAGCTCCTGCTGCTCTGTAATGTCCTGCATCAGGTCGTCCACCTTGTCAATGTCCCTGAAACAGCAAGTAGGGGAGGATTTATATGCAAACACATGCTGAGAAGTGAGAGTGATGCATATGGCATGCAGCAATGCAAAAGTACCTCACATGTGCAACCACTGATGTCCATTTAATATATGTTTGAAGTATTTTAGCAGGGAAAGGTTTATGATTGGCCGCTTTATTATACATTTTTGATATTATTTTTTCATTGATGGGTTTGGATTACTGCATCTGGGTCAAATCCTCTGTATTTTGTTTTTACTCCTCCTGCAGTCCCATGAAGGCAATTTAGCAGCAGCAGGCTACAAATATACTATTTTCCTAAAACAGGCTTCACTTCAGCCAATCCCTTGATTAATCAAACTTTAAAGAAGTTCATCGGTGACCGGGGGCCCGCTCTTACATGTTTTCATGGGCCGACTTCATGGCCTTGGCAGCAAAGCCCATGTTCTTGAGCACTTCAGTGTTGGTGTTGGCGTTCTCCAGAGCCTCTCTCTGGAACTCGATGGTCGACAGCGTGCCGTCGATCTGGGCGAGCTGCTTCTCGTACCGCTTCTTTCTTTTCAAGGCCTGCAGAGCCGCTGAAAGAGAGAAAGACGGAAGGGAAGGGAGTCTGGATGAACAGCTTGTCACAAAAATCCATTCACTGCTTAGGATTTGGCATTCAGTGAGAGTGAAGTCAATCATGGGGATTGTTTTCAGCACCACATCTTATGCTGTGTGAAATGATGGGGATCCAGAGCGGAAGTATAAATGAAATGCTTATACACTAATCTACTACGTGAGTGACAGGTAAATCAACAAACAGGACAATTAGATTTAGCTTGTGAGTGGTACTTGGCTGATGGAATGGAAAAAGTGGAAGAAGATATGAATCAGCCACAGCTGTCACATGACCGATAACACGCACCTGATAGGCTGTAGAAAATCAGAGATCAGTGATTCTTCACTTGATGGATAGCTAAGTATAAGGCGGGGCTGGGCAATATCGAGTTTTATCATGTCACTGTTATAACAATAGCTCCACTCGTGGCTTTGGCTGAGAGCAACCAATCTCAGCAGCTACTGATCTGAAATTTGTCTTGGATAATTGCGCTTGTGAGGATGATCGCCGTTCATTTTAGTAACACCTCCTAACCTATTGTTTTGCACCACTCTCCTGTCAGATTTTTACCCTTAAATCAACACTTTAATGCTCGACAAAAGTCCAACTTGCCGGACTTGCAAATTATACACTACGTATATTTGTGGTCTCAGAGGATTTATCCTATCATTTCTGCTGATCCCTTCAACTTCATTCTAGCGCTGCAATCACCCCAAAATGTCCATTTGCACACAGGTAATTAATCATGATAAATTCAACAGCCAGCCCACAACATTCATTATACCCAGAGAACAAAACGTGTTCATTTTAGACACACCCCCAGTGCTTTCCTCTGATGCCATCCTCAGGCCAAAGTTCAATTCTACTAGAATTTTATTCCGGTTCTGAATTTCTTCTTTTAAAAAAACAAAAAAAACAAAAAACAATTATTTACTAATGAAAAAGAATCAATGAGAGAATCGATAAAGAACTGGGCCAATAAGAGTATGGATAAAATAAAGAGAAAAATCCTAACCATGCCCGTCCTTACCGCTGATTGGTGGCTTCACCCTGACTTTGGGAGATTGAGTTTAAATCGCTTCATTACAAGCTTTGTTTAACCAATGTTATTACTACTTTTTGTGGCAACCAGTGCGATCACTCACAAAACTCTGTGATACTCATATTGGTTTTACTTTTTTATTGGTAATGTCTGAGTGTAATGTGTGTTTTTATTTGTTTTACATATAAATATTGTAATGACCATAGACTTAAATTATGTGAAAATGCAGACACACCCACAGCCCATGACCACACAACTCCCTCACTGCAACCACACCACCAAAACCCAGAGAAAACCCTGCTCACGATGTATTAGTGTCAGAATCGGGTCTTTTGGTTACTGTCATATTTTGGTTTGTATATTGCCATCACTAGTGAACAACAACGTTACGTTTATGGGTGTTTGTTTGTTTTCTGGCATTATTAGATTAGGTACAATAATCCATGAGGCAGCTGTCATGACCGCTTGTGGTCTGTAGGTTTATATACAGACATCAGACCAAGGTGCAAACACGCCCACCTCTCTGACAGTGATATCGCGTCCTTTTAACATGTGCAGCTCCAATGCACAACCCTTGTCCAGACACGCACACACAGCCTATAACTTTATTGCCAGTCTCTCTGCAGTAGGATATCCAACTGCAGCTGTATCGCCTTGCCACACCTTTAACAAAGTGTTTGGTTTTTCAAATGACCACTCATCAATCAGACGCAAAAGGGATCAGCAAAGATGTGCTGGCAAAAGACGAGGCTAGCGTTACCTCGGTGATGATAAGTAAAGGATAATGAAAAAATCTAATAATCAAATATCATACACGATCGACAAAACATCCACTTATCTCGAGTGGAAACCATGGTCGTAATAACGACACTATGTGAGGCTGCCAACAGTTATGACAGCTCGGGAAAGTTAGCCAACTTAGCTAACGTGCTAACATTTAGCTTATGGTTGCTGACCAGGCAATATCGTGACAAAAGAGTAGAAACTATCAACTAATACGCCCTGATATCTCACCTCTTTTGTTTTTCGTGCCGTTCTTCTTGGCAATTTGCAGTTCCTGTTCGATCTTTTTCTCTAGAAATTCTTGTTTCTTCGTTAGCATCTCCTCCGTCTCTCGGAGTTTCTGGATCGCCTCCTGCGGGCTCGGTCCTTTTGCTCCTTTTCCTCCTCCTCCAAATATCTTACCGAACAACGACATATCTGGGATGCTACAACACACTAATTATAAAAAAATAATAAAACAAAACTGCGAAAAACCCGAGAAAATCAAGCTTAGCTACCTCGCTGCTAGGCTACACTGACACTTCGCCCTAGACTGGAACCTGGAAGAATTGTTGATGTTTTTCCACTTCCTGGATAAGGCCCAATGACGTCATGTTGCCCGATGAAGGGAGGGCGTTGCTTGTTGTATTTGTCTCCATCTGCTGGACAACTGGAGCACTGAGAAGTTTACTTTTCACACGAGACGAATATAAATGTCTAGCATTTAAACTTTTGAAATAAAAACTATTTGCATATTCATAAACTCTAGATTGTTCAACGACAGGGACAGAGTAGATGTAATTTATATAACAGTGGGGGGGTCCTATAACTGGTTGAGCTCCAGCAATTAAGAATTGCAATTATAAAGTTGGGTCACTTGCAACAGAGAGATTTAAACTTTTTAATTTAAACAGCGGTCAAACTGATGCAGCAGAAGGCCGTAATATCCTGACTTATACTCCATAGTATGGGTAAAGCTCCAAAATCATTGAGTCCTAGAATTGAAGAGTAAACTAATTTTCACGTGTAAAATCAGTGCAGGGCTCCTTTAATCCATCAAGAGTCTTCCTTTTCTTCCATTTTCTCGCAGTACTGATGAATAACCCCCTAAACAGCATCAGTTTAGTGGTTCTTATCTGCACCCCACATGTGTTTTTGCTAGTCTATCAAACTGATTTTGCAGCCACACACACACAAACACACATCTTACAATCTCTTGAATCTAAACTAAACGAGAAGAAAAAAAAAAAAAGAGTAAACTTTTCACAGAAGCAGACAGTTGGGGATTTATGTATTTTAATTCATTATGATGCTACATTATCATGATCCATGGTGGGTGTATAATTATTCTCTTCCTTTACTACAGTATGTTAATAACTTTGCCAGTTATAGTTAAGTCTTATTTTTATATACATACAAAAGAGTATCCAATTACTGTGTGATTACTTTGTTGTGTGACTGTATCTTTGCATGTGTGGTCTGAAGCACGGATGGCTTTTCTTTTTTTCGCTTTAATGTAGTGTTTATTCACAGGTCAGTCCTCCTCCCAGCCGCCCACATTCCCACTTCTCTGCTCCCCGAGGTCCCTCTGGCAACGAAACATACAGATATATTTATTCTTATTTCTTCCCCCCCCCCCCCCAACCTGCTTAGATGGTCGTGCGATAGCCGAGATAATACAGCTGTGTTGTCTCAGTTATCCCGCAACCACAAGACCCCGACAGGAAACAAAAGGAAAATATAAATCGAAAGAAAAAAAAAAAAAAACACACACACACAAACTGATAAACCAGACTCAAGATGGTCCCTTTTGAAAATATATTTTTTTTTTCTTTGTTTTGCTAATATAACTTCAACGCTCAAAACAAATCATAATAAATCCATGTCATTTCATGCAGACTGAAGAGTGGACACTTGAATATAGTGCACTTGAATATTATAAACAACAGAAGCATCGTGGGTAAATGATAACATAAGAAAAAAAAAGAGCAAACTGTTGTAATAGACTAGAGGATGCAAATACATACTCCATGGGCAAAAAATAAACAAGGTGTCCAAACTATTGTTACAAACTGTATGTCATAAATTGAAAATGTCTGAGTTGGTTTTGTATGACAAGTTCCCTGTTGAAGGGGAGAACTCTGTCCTTTTTGTCTTGTGTCTCTCTCTCAACCTGAGAAAGAAATTATCAAGAAAATGTAAAGTGTTAACTGGGAAAATCTGATGTCTAACTAAATTACAGCTGTTTTTGTACTATCTCACTGTGCAGCATAAATTCTTTATTATAATCTTGATGTTACCAACTTATATTTATATAAAAGGCCCAAAAATAGAAGTATTGAATTTCTTCTGATTCCTTGGTCTTGTTTAGCGACTGAACTGATCAAAGGTTTTCATCTGATTTTCAACAGACCCCCGACTTGCTGTTGTGTACAGGAAATCTGTTCAGATGACGGTTTCGTTTTCAAACCACCCTTCTTCCTTTGCTCTAAAATAGATGTAAAAACATCCACGCAGTCACGCATGCCCTCCTGCAGGAGGCAAAAATCAAGAAGACATACACAGCTTTTAGTGGCTCTTTTCTTTTCTTTTTTTTTTTAAACCACATACTGTTTAGAAGACAATACATAAGAGTTTGAGTAAAGAAAAGTCTTTCACTGATCACTTGTGTTCACCTCTCCGTGCAGATTATCAGTAATACGTGGAAGAGAGATTATCAGAGGAGGAGTGTTAGATATTTCTTAAAGACAAAGTCAGTGAGGAACTTGAATACTTAAGAATCAATAAAGAATCAATGAAAGACTTTTGACATTCAGCCAGCGTGAAGCCACTTCCACACACCACAAACTGTTACCTGTGCACATTGCGGAAGATCATTAAGGAAGGAGGGACGGAAAGAACGGATCAGAGGTGGTGATTATTTCACTCACACACACACACACACACACACACACACACACACACAAAAACAACAAAAGACCTGTGACAAGAACGCTCGCACTCATGATTTAACTTGGGATCACCTTCCTTTGTTTTCTTTTTACACATTAAATTATTTTCCATCCAGACAAACCATCATGATATTGCCTTAAATGTTTAAAAAACAAAAAAGGAGAAAAAAAATAAGAATAATCAACATAAACCCAGAAGACATCCCCGTTGCCGTCTTTGACACGTGTCCTCCCGAGCACGGCGTCTATCCGTCCATCACCGTGGTCTGTCTGTCTGTGTCTCTACAGGGCCAGCTTGCCAATGATGACTCCAATGACAAAGAAGAGCACGCAGAGCGCCAGGACGCGGGTGCTTAGGCCTTCGTCCCTCATGGCTGAGGTCGCCATGGAAGAAGAGTGAGAAGCGGCCACAGAGGTCACCTTTCTCTTCCGCAGCCCGTCGTCCTCCTGTGATACAGAGAGAGAGCAGTCGGAGACACAGTCAACAGGTCAGCACGCACACACAAATCTCCTCTTATCACAGACATATTGGTATCGTGTATATACACAGATCAGGATATTGTGTAGGTCCCCATTTTGGCGCAAAAACAGCCCTGACCCGTCGAGGCATGGGCTCCACCAGGCCTCTGCAGGTGTGCTGAGGTATCCGGCACTAAGACGTTAGCAGCAGATCCTTTAAGTCCTGTAAGTTGCGAGGTGGGGC
>JAVQJD010101526.1:0-21470 GCA_036023655.1 Nannoperca australis
GTTGGGTCTTTGTGTGTGTGGAAGTTGGTCTCGACCGGCTCCATGTGATTGAGTGCCCTGAGATAACTTTGTTATGATATGGCGCTATATAAATAAAATTGAATTGAATTTAATTGAATGACTTCTGAGCCAGCAAAGCAACATCTCCACTTACAAAAATTGTTTTTAAAAAAAGTTGTCCTTTCCATGTTTGAGTCTTGGAGTTTTCTTATACTACAGTAGCAGTTGGGTATGTTCTGTAAGCATGTGCGGCTTGTTTTGCTTGATAGGCCCATGTTGTCCACAAGCCATCTATTTTCATGTAATATTGACACTGACATAAAACGCTTAAGGAACATTCATCATTGTGTACAATAAGTGTCTACTGGGCTGAGCAGTGAAGCCCATTGTGTTGAAGAGTCTCCTGCAAGTTTGGAAGTAAACACTGTGACTTTGAAGGACAAGCTCTATTCTGCGCTGTTGTCGCCCTGAGAACACACAGTGTTCATCACTATTTATCTACTTCTCTCATCCTCTCTCTCTTTTTCTTTGAGTCTCAAAACTTTTCTAAGTGATAACCAAAGTCATTAGTATGAAGGTTGACATGACAGCTTTACTCATCCTCATTTTGTTCAAATAAAAAGTAATTTGCCAAACAAATTTGTCCCCACAATGCTGCAATGTCAGGGGCAGGAAAGGAGAAGGAATTTCGGCAAAGAGAGAAATGTTGGAATTTTAGGCAAAGAAAAGGGCTCTCACAACAAAATCATTACTGTTACCCTTGAACTTGTTTTTCACTTCAAGGTTCTCCTTGGAAATACTTAAGAACACAGGGACTCTTTGGGGCTTTTTGCTTAACTTAACATTGTGCAACAAGTGGAGCGATGAACTCAATGAACCTCACTTTTATTTAGCTCATCGCCCACACTTGATGTTGTTGATAAAATACCAAAAACCCCACAGATGTTGGTTGGTGGTGTCTTTTGTTCCTTTATACAAGCTGATCTTCAAACAAATCATATTTGGTCAATTAATATAAGGCTAGTTCTGTGCTTTGTGACAATGATGAATCTAATGTGTTAATTAGGTCACAAGTGACCCAGTGCACTAGCCAACCATGTGCCCCAACAAGCCAGCCTTTGGTCTACTTCAGCTAATGATAGAACTGTCTAATCAATAATAGCCTCATTAAGTATCACTGAACTGCTAAACACATGCACAAACACAAAATCTCTCTCTCTCTCTCTCTCTCTCTCTCTCTCTCTCTCTCTTTCTCTCTCTCTCATCCTTTCTCGCTCTTCCTCAGTGTGTCCTAATTCGGTAGTCCACTCTGCCTGCGGGTCAGCAATCTGTCTAGCTCTCATTAGAGATCTGTCATACTAATTCAGAAAACCAGTTTTTGGCAAAATATAAAAGTAGGAAGTCCATGCTGGGCCACATTTTTTACATTTAATTGAGGAAGGAGGAAAACTGAAAGCAGGACAGATAATCCACTTCAAACATTTCTAATCTCCTCCTTATTAGCCAACAGTAAACACTCCTATACACACTGGGGAATTACATGTTCTAGTGTTTTTGTCTTTATTGGGCCTGTGATACATGGAGGCACAGCATATACTGTAGTACAGCAGCAAGTCCAGGAGTCTGCCATGTTAATTTCTTGCCAATAAACCATTATCTTGCCTTTATTACCTGCCATAATGCTCCAATGTTCATGTATGTGTTCAGTTGAATTAAACCTCATCCATGTGAAAAGATAATAATAACAAACAGGTACAGTGATTATGTTATTCATTCATCACTCTCTAGGTTTGCATGCTCAACAAAGACATGGTAGTAATTAATTGGAGCCTGGAGGTTGGAAGGCCTGAGCCTATTGCATGAGGTCAGTACTGTGGCAAGGGCCACGCCTGTCCTGTAATAAGCTGACATAGTTATGGCTGTAATTGGCTGGCGCAGCCAAGCGACAAGGGCAGGCCGGATGGAAGCGCTGACCGTGGAAAATTAGAGAGGATGGTCTAAGATTGATCACTGAAAACCTCTCCACCGGGTTCCTCAGCTCATAATAACCCACAAGGATTACAGAACGGCAGGCAGACTAATCTGAGGGAGGGGAGTATAATTGCAGAGGCCATATCTCTCAGAGCGTTAGCTTTTTAAGCCTAGTCATCCGTTTGTGAAAGATGACACCTTATGAAAAGAAAAAAAAGCAGTAGACAAAGAACAAAGAAAAGTTCATCTTGCAGAACTGCTAATTTATCCCCCTGTCCAATATTCTTTTTGATACTTACATACTAACTGGATGTCACCCTGCACGCTGTCCTTGATAGGAAAGTGCTCATGCGGATATACCCTCAATCACTCCGGGCTCAACACAAGCGGCAATAAAAAGACGTCAGTAGCCATGGCTGAAATGAAGACATAAAGCTCAGCACGATCCCCCACAGGACTGAGCCTGGGACGACAGTATTGACAGCAGCGTCTGTTTGCCGTTTAGCCTAATTGGGATAGTGATTTCCATATAAACAAGCAACAAATTGCTACAAATGACGTGTTAAGTGGGAGCGCATAATGCAAGTTGGCGGCCTGCGCAAAACAAATTGGGGGACGGAACTAGCGCCTAAATACAGATTGTGGTGTTCTCAGTGGACCGGAAGAGGAGGAGGTGAAGGAATGGCCCAATTAAGCGGAATGGAGAGAAGATAGTAGAATAGAGGGTTTCGGGATGATGGCATGGCTGTGCAAAGTTAAAGTTGAGGAGAGAGGGAAAATAGAAATGAGAGATAGCGTGAGGGAGCTTCACAAAACCTCTGTGTCCTGAAGCTCTGAGCTCCGAATGGATTGACACTGACATGCATGAACACATACACACAGCCCTCTTGCCTATGTAATAAACTGCCATCCACCTACTGTTCCCATCCCGTTCTGATGTGAAACTCTGCGCATCTTAACAGCTGCCAAAACACATCTATTCATTTAAGTACCCACTCTCTCCCCAGTGTGTCAAATGAAACACCCAAGAGAATCATGAGTATAGCTTCTAAATACAAGTAATTGGCCATGTTGTCAGTTTTTACTGGTTGAAATGACATGCAGCTGTTTGAAACACACATGATGCTATAATGTTCATGGTCTAAGGCCCAATTTTCCACAACACCCTGTGGTCAAATATCATCATGATGGGTGACATTCGAGCCAAGGCACTGGTTGCTATGTAAAATTCATGAAATTCATTCCATTTACAGACTCTATGACAGGGCTGCACATGGTATGCCATTTTCAGCATTACGTGTGATATTTATATACAGTACACTGGCAATGGCCAATGTTTATATATATATAGCTTGACAAATAGATGGAACCTTTATGAATTCCATTTAGCTATTACTGGGGGCAGCATATATTTTTCAAGGGAGTGAAAAAATGCACTGACGTCTTCTGCTGACATCCAGAAATGCTCCTGCAACAGTTAACAGTAAGACAGAGCGAATCCTCCAACACTGACACAGTGTTTTTGTTTTCCCACTAATGGCTCTATTTTTCTCTTACCATATATCAAATTAATTTAGTGCCTTATATGCAGTCCCAGGCTATTCTGATTTAAATAACTAATGAAGCGCTTCTTGCTGCCAAGAAGGAGCATCTGCTCAAAGAGACGCAGAGTCAATTTTCAGGAATTCAAAACACCCTCTGGGGAAAAACAGAGAGAGAGGGAGAGGAGGGATGGACGGATGAGGAGGAGGGTGGGGGGAGAGATTGGAAAGAGATTCAGTACAGACCTAGCTTACTGAACATGTTACACCAATAATAAGATGAATACTACTCTTAAATAACATGCTATATTTTTTGTTTCACAAATCATAAATGACAAGTGCAATCTTTCACAGCGCGTGGAAGATCTTTGGCACCTGTGGATTTATGAGCTGGTCATGGCTTGTAAAATGAAACCTCACAGCCCAGAGTAAGCCATCATTACTGACTGATCACTGACTTACATGCAGCTGACTGACTGGCTAGACAGTTTAAGTGGAGCAAAGTCATGCAAAGCTACTTTAATTCAAGCCGACATGGCAACATACTGTATGTTTAACAATAATTAATAAGGGAGATAATCTAAGCAATTACTTTATTAGTTTACTCTTTGACTGACAGTGCTGGAGATTAACTGCTTATAACAATGTTGCAATCATCACTGTTGCTCATTATGCTGCTGCCAGTCATTGATGCTGCTCACTAAATCAGCCCCACCTCCACCCTAGCATCCACCTGTAGATTTTGATGCAGGTCAAAGGTCAAAAGTTAGTGTCTTGACACCAAATATCTACACTAAGCATATTTCCAATCATTGTAATTCTCTTACACCATTAGAGGTGTCTTTCCCAGTTCAACTGAATGATAGTTATCAAATCTCTATCAAGTCTCAGTTATAGATTATATATATTATCAAGATATAAATATTTTATTTACCTTAAATATATCAATTTTGCCAAAAGTCTTTGGCTCGTTTTCAAAGAGCAACTCTGCAAAGAGTCGGCAAATGTACTGCACTCAATCACTGAATAATTAACCTACACTTTCCTTTGTGGACCCCTACATTTGGAATTATGTCAGAGTCATCCTCCTTGTTACTTAAACCCTCCTAATTGTGTGATTAATATCTTTGGTGGTCATCTTGGCATAAGTAGGAGATGAAATGAACACCCCAATAAATTATATTAAAATATGAGGTTAATATGATTGGGATTACATTTGTGTGTCTTCCAGTAAATCAGATACTTTCAAATAATTAAATAAATCAAATAAAGTACATTTTCCATTTAGCAGATCTCTTCTTCTGAGCTACCCCAAATTGCTATCCTTAATCTGAACCATGCTATAAACAATAACAGTATTACTACTACACTGTGCATTTGGTTTTAACAGTTTGCAAATGGAAAGAACACAAATTATAGATAGAAAAGATGATGCCAAAATCTCCTGCATGTAGGGTGCCTTGGTGAAAAGCGCAACAAGGCACGTTATAAAGCAATGCAATGTGGATCAATACCTGCACAATTCACCCCTATATGTGTGAAAGCAGACCTTGATAAACGCAAGGACATATGGCTGGACATATATACTGTAACGGCTGCCAACCAAGTGAAAACAATACACTTTGCTTTTTTAATTGCCATACCTGTGCAGTAACATGTGTGATGATGAGAGAATTGACTACAATTTCTTACTCCCTCAATGTTGTGACAGGTTTAGCAGAACTGCATAATACAAAAAATAAAACAAGTAAAATCACATCAAACAGTAATAATGTAAAGCAAAACACCCTGCAGCGCTCTTCCTGCAACCAGAAACCGTAATGCTTTGAGCTTCTAAGATGAATAACTAAAGCTGTATCAGTCAATGTTAGAGGAGCCAAATACGTCATCACAAGTTGATCCTGTTAGTTAGAACTGAACTGTTAGAGTTCAGTTACTCTCAAAGGCTCTCCATCTGCAATCCAACCAGCTTATTGCCTCTATAGAGAAGTAACCAAACAGGCTTCTTGCAGCTTAATATAGATATGCTCTGTAATTTTAGCAAAATTTGTAAAGACCACAATACTTAGAGACTATAAAATAGTACAATACTAGAAAATAATGTTGCTTATGATGGAAATTACATGTATCCCAATCAGTCCAATCTTTACTACATGAAAGAACATTGAGAGGTGTGTTTCTAAAGCAGAGGAATCATGTATTAACAAGTATAAGCTTAATTGGCTGTGTGTGTGTGTGTGTGTGTGTGTGTGTGTGTGTGAAAGAGATATTGAGTGGATATGGGCGCATGCAGCCAATCAGAAGGACGAAGTCAAGATCTTCAATGACACCATTAGATGTGTCACAAACCAATTCATTTGCCATCTCTCGAAACTCCTTTCATTACCGCCGTCACCCTCAGGGCTCACACACAGAATCACTCATGTCTCCATTGATTAGATCTGTTGCATCTTGAACAGTGAATCATTTTCATTTTTGCATGCTGAAGAAAATAAATGTATGAAACATTGAGTAGTTATAGACACACTGGAGAAACCTTTTTGCATTGTGGATGAGTAATATATAAACAATACCAAGGATATAATCGTGATGAAGAATATTGAGGAATATCAATTTTTCATCGGTTAAATTCAGTTTTATTTATATAGCACCATATCATAACAAAGTTAAACAAAGACCCAACAGTCCCACCATGAGCAGCTCTAACAATGGCAAGAAAACCTCCCTTTTAACAGAAACCTCGAGCAGAACCAGGCTCTAGTTGGGCAGTCATCTGCCTCGACCCTGGTGGGGGCGTGGGGGGGTTGAAGGAAGGAGAGCATACAGTAATAGCTGTGGTAATTGTATTGATGTTAATATTAATAAAAATAAACTAAAAACTAATAGCAATACTAATATTGAGAGCAATAACAATAATGAGAGCAATAACAACCCATATAGATAATACTTGTTTCATGTGAAGACACAGATAATTAAAGTAGTTGTTTGCGTATTTGTGGAACCCTTAGATGCCAATGTGACACATGCATCACATATTTTAACCAGATACGGAGACAAACAATATTCAACAAAAAAATTGTTTAGGAACTGATGGTTATTCTTATACTTGGACATTAACCTTTCAAGCACATGTTGGAGGCCTTCTCTTAAACTATTGTAAACACAATTATGGAAATGTCATTCACACTCTATTCTTTGTTGACAGTTATATTCATTGTTGAATGGAGTGAGATAAAGAAAAACACACATATACGTCCAATGAAATCACAAGCTCCTTGTCAGGGCCTCGGAGGCTGGTGTGGACAGAATCCAGAAGCACACGAAGAAACAAAAATTCGCTCTTTATTTAGAGGACAAGAAAACCGATATAACAAAAGCAAACCGAACACTGGAGGAACAAACTCATCTCCGAAAACAAAACGCACTGGCAAGGCAGTGGAAACAAAGCTAAACTAACTATTTCATAAACAAAAGGCCTAAGTCTAACAAAGGTTATAGCAATTCACTCTCACTACTCACTCACTCACTCACTCACTCACTCACTCACTCACTCACTCAATCACTCACTCACTCACTCACTCACTCACTCACTCACTCACTCACTCACTCACTCTGGGCCAGGGGTAAACGATGCAACATGAGGAGACGATCTGGCGCAGAATACAGGAAAGGCAGCCCTTAAATAGCCTGTGAAACAGGTGAGGACGATTCCGTCTGATGACAGGAAATGAGAAGCTTGGGGAGGAAGTGAAACCAAAGTAAAACAGGAAACCACTAAACACTGACCCCAGCATCAAGCTTCAACATAAGGTGCGGGACGTGACACTTGTAAAGTTTAGTTTTTTTGTCTTTCAGAAAAGCTTAAAAAAGCAAGCTCAGTTTTCATTTTTTCTTTCTCTGTAGAACTTAATCCACCAGAGATAAGACGTGCAGTAGTTCAGTGGAGCAGCACACATCAGGTAAGACAGCAAAACCTAGGAAGTACTTAAACAGCTGCACATATGCTGAGAAGGAGGTGGGAAGCATTATACGGTAACTATTTTTGGCAAATCTCCAGTTTTTTATTTCTTTTCCAAGGATCCTTTGAAGCGGTGAACTCTGTCTCGACAAGATGTTCGATATTGTTTTCCTCGCACGGTGCCACAGTCAAAGAAGAACTATGCAAGACACGGATGGAATGAAAAAGAACTGTGCACATTTACAACAACGGCTAATTAGGATTCTTCTTGGAAGGCATGGTACACGTTGCAACCGAGCATGAGACTATGATGTACAGGTGTTGAGATAAAGACTGCAGTTAAAAGAACATCATAATGTTCCTCTCTTCTAAATGGTCCTCATATGTTTAAGTTCAAGATATCATGCATTTTCCATTAACACTATGTCACCGGCCATGTAAGTTATTATACTGTAATGAAGCAATTTATCTCTTCTTTAAACTACCTCTTCTCCACTCGACTGGTGTGAAAACCCGCTTGGAGAGATGTCTATGAGGTCCCACCACTTTGCCTGTTGATGCTATTGAATCGAAGTTCATGCAGTAATTACTAGAGGTGGGTGGTTAAAGTTTCAGTATGCGTACCTGTGTGCATGTCTGCATCAGAGGATTTTTATGGCACTGTAGGCTAAGCATGCATGCGTATGTGTGTGCATGCGTATTAAATCAGTACCTACGAAGTTAAATCTACAGTGGTGGAATCCCTGGAGCCCTGCAATGCTTGGAATGAAAGTTTACCCTAATTATTGTTTATTTTTACACTTGAATTAATAAAATCCCCTTTGCCCACAGATATCAAGTTACACTGCACTTTGAAACGAAAAAAAAAGCTCACTGCAATAAGGAGAAGCACACTCTGCAAATGAAATACATATCCATGTGTGCTCTGCTCTCATTTGCTTATATGTGTCTCACACTTAGAACGAGTAAGTACCGTCTGACTAATGAGCTCATTAGCAAATCTTTCAGCACCTGAATGTGTGTTCCTTTTCACTGGTGAAACAGTGTGTGTGTGTGTGTGTGTGTGTGTGTGTGTGTATGTAAGTGTAGTGTGTTTCTATGTATGGATCAATAACAAGGACAATAACTATCATAAGAAAATGTAACTAAATGCAGTTGATGTGTGTCTTAATGTGGGTGGGGCCCTTTTTTCTAAACATGGCGATGCCTTTGTGCATTCCATAATATATATGTGTCTGTCTCCTAGGTCACTGATCCTCTTATTAAGTCAACCTTTACCATGATATTAGTGTCATGTCTGAAACTATCAGTTGCTAGGGGAGATATCACAAAAGAGCTGAACACTCTGTTCTCTTTTTGAGGCACATTACATCTTAAGGTGCACAGATAGAAACCAGCTATCAATTGACAAAAAAGGGGAAAAGTAATGACCACTGATTTACGCCTCCAAAAGGCTATACAATTTAAATAAATTAATTGATGAGAATGAAAATGCAAAACACATAATTGGCTGGAGTCCTCCTTAGCCTCTAATGTGAAAGATTGTGGGGTTATGTGCTATTGAACAAACAGGGATCCTCTGGTGATTGTGGAAAAAATAAGAGGCACTCAACACGTGTTTAAAAAAGAGGGTTCATTCTATTTCATGAGCTGTTTTGCATGTTAACCTCTCTGTTCATTGGGTTGTAATTTTGATTTGACCTCAGGTAATCAACTATATCCACTTCCCCTTCTCATTTGCATGTTTATTGCCTGTCAAAGATCCACGGCACTGTATAAGTTAAGTAAAGAGTGAATGAATGGTGTTCAAGCATGTTGCGCTTTGTCCACAACCCAAATAGTGATGTCAAAGAGGGTACTTTGACTTTATAAGAGTTCTCTATCAATTTAGCATTGCACTCCTGTGACATTGTGGAGCTCATGTTAGACAGTTTACAGCAAAAAAATCAAAATCAGCGCAGTGCATCTACTACACTTATATCATCATTTTTATTTCACCCAGTCTCCTTCCTTGTCATAACCAGACCGCTTACATTACCCACAATGCAACGTAACTGGTGCCTGTTGGGTCAAAGATTCAGGTGTTAGCCAGTGTAGCCTTCAGATTGTATATATATTTTGCAAATATGGATAGTTTCACATATTCAGTAGCATTCCCCAAGACATGTAAACAGACTTTGATGTTTCTGATCAGTTACAATCGTTAAGATTTTTATGAAATCAAACCCCACTTTTCTTACTATTTATAGTCAACATTTTTTCAGCAATAGCCATTCAGAATATTTGCATTCAGTAATTATATTTCTTCATGTTAGTTTTCATTGTTAGTAACATAGTCTGCCATTCCAGTGCTGGATTCAGATTGCCATCACACACACAAGGGATTCACAGAAAATGTTTGTTATTTTATCTAATTTATATAAATGTCACTATTTACTATTTACTGTTCACTTGCCTAACACTGTATCAAAGAGGTATTACTGCTAATATAAACCGAACATTTCTGCTGTTGATTCATATTTAAAGCATAGCGCAACTGGTGAAACACAGGGTGGCTTTTATTGTGAAGCAGTCACATAAGATGCAATGTATTTGTCACTAAGATTAGCGCTGACTGCAATTTTTTACAAAACAAGACATTTTATGATTTTCTTGCCAGTGGATCACTTTTACAGCAAAGCACAAGGGCTCCTGGTCCTGTTTTGGTTGAGCAATGGTTGACATGCTTCCATTGTGCAGTAAATCAAGCCTTCGTTTTCCTGGTAGATCATAATGAAAGCAAGGCTTATAGGAAACCAATCTAATGCTGATGGTGTCCTTAGTCTATAACCATTACATTGTGCAATTAGTGGTTACTTCATAATGAAGAGTTAAAGCTAAAAAAGTGGAAAATCAAAGAGGTTTGATCCATATTTATCCTGAATTGTACATGACTTTAGACCTACTTCACACAGTAATCTCAGGGTCCCTGACAGTGAAACCGTCTTAGTAGTCAGAGAAATGCGTCAGTTTCTCTCTTTTTGCCCTAACCTTGGTGAAACTGATTTTTAAAACCCTGGTTCCCAGATACGTGAAAACCTGAAATGTTCTAAATACTGCCAGTCGTTGAGCCCCTTATTTCAATTCCACTTAAATGGGCCAAAACTTTTTCAGAATAAATTTGTAAAATGAAATAAAATGAAATGTTAAAATTAGATAGATATGTAAAATAAAAAGGAAATAAAATGACAAAATAAAGTTACAGTGTAATAAAAAGATGTAAGTTGCCAATGCAACATAGGAAATAAAAGAGCTATAGAGAACCCATTTATGCAAATGCACAGGAGAACAGCCATGTTTTTTATTTTGTTTTGAAAGTGGCTAAAGTTGGAGCACATTTGAGATCTAGAGGAAGTTGGTTCCATCTGTGTGCAGCATAATAGCTAAAAGCTACACTACTAGGTTTGTATTCTTCGAGGAGATTAAAGATGTATTTTGGCCCCAAAATATATTTATAAACTAGGAGCAGCACTTTCAAATCTATTCTGTAAGAAACAGGAAGCCAGTGCAGTGATTTAAGAACAGGAGTAATGTGCTCAGATCTCCTAGTGGGTGGGAAACTACTCTCTATTGTAGGCAGCAAGAAATCAGATAGCAGTTGCAATTTTTATGTGACTTCTTTACTAAAACAACATATATTTGTTTGGCTGCACTGTAAACAGATACACCAGTTGCTCCTCTGCCGAATTTCTGAAAATGCAGCTGTTCAAAAAGTATTTACTTTAGTATTAAACCACATTTGATGTGACTGAAGACTGACTAGGACTGAATCTAGAGGAACTTGATTGACAGATTTGATGGAAAACACCTGCTGTGACATCACTGAGCGGGTGTGGCCAATATACTTTAACGTGAGCAGAGCAATCCAGCAGCAACTGCTACTTATTGGGGATCAACAGTTTTTTTTTTTCAGAAGCAATATTTACTGTGTGTGTTGCCAACAGAACTAGACACCAGCCTCATCCCACCCCCCACTGCACACAGACGGTATAAACAACTCTTCACTCAACCGTGATTTCTCAGTAATTTGAGTTTAAAACAAATTTATCTCCTTTAAAGTAAAAACAAAAATCGGAGTAAAAGAATAAAAAAAAAACATAAGCAAGGAGAAGGAAAGCACAGGAATGAAAAGTGGTGTGGGTTGAGTTGAGAGAAAGGTGGTATCTGTCAGTATGAAATGGCTGAGGAATGAGGTCTCCCACGGTCAAAAGCCCACTAACCTTGACACTCACAACTGTGGCATGCACTATTTCTATTATACATCCTCTCTTTATCACAACATATGCATTTGGCACGGTCTATTCCTCCATAGTGCAATATTTTTATATGTAGTTCAATTTATCATGAAGGCATGCTGACAACCACTGTAGTCATTCAACTACAATGTGAAAACAATTACAGCTCACAGAAAAACAAGATTCAGAGTGTGAAGAGGCTGCAGCAGACCATTAGCCTTTCAACAGCACAGAGAGACGGAATGCATGTTTGATTGTATTGCAATATGACAGATGAAGAGATATGGTGAATATGGGATCCAGTGTTCTTATATTTGTGTATTTGGTGGCTGTGAAGGAGCTGGTTAAATTCCGCATGAGAACCTACAGTAGATTTGTGCATGTACTGTACATGTATTTGCATGTGGATGCATGTAGAGATTAAGTGTGTGCATGACACTGGAGGAAAAGGGTGTAAATGTGAATATCTAGGCCAGCAGTAATGAGTTTCCAGTTGCTGCAACACCAGCCATACTGTGTCTATTTCTACACTGCCACTGGAGCGTGCCTGCCTCGTACCATACAATATACTGTATATGCAGTATGTGAATATGTGTGCATGTGTGTGTTTGTCAATGCTTGAGTGGCTGAATGTGGAAGTGCTGACTACATGGCAAGGATCCAGATTAACAAAGGATTTTAGGAGAAGCCAGTACTGAGGAAGTTTAATATTTAAATCTTCTAGAGGGGACGGCATTACCAGAAAGCTTCTGTCAGTCGTATATTTTTTACAATCAGGCTTGTTAGCCATAGCTGGTTTTATAGTGCAGTACAATTACGCTATACTGGTCATTTACCAGAAACACACACACACACACACACACACACACACAATCACATACACACAACACGCCCACAAGCTAACCAACCAATATGCATTCAATCAATCTTATTTGTACAGCACATGTGCGCACACACACATACACACACATTTCCAATGCCTTTGGGCATACAGTTGATTAGCAGTAACCTAGTTCAATAATATCCACCACATGTAGGTCACTATAATCTAGGACCCGAGTGGTGGTGGTGGTGTGTGTGTGTGTGTGTGTGTGTGTGTGTGTGTGTGTCCATATCTGTGTGATGAGTATAATAGTGCTGCAATAAACCTGCTGGACAGCAACCAGCAGGCCTCCAGCTGAGGCTCAGCTTGTAGAGGTAAAAAAGTCACCTGTACTGACACAATGTACAGTATGAACATGCATGCAATTTTAAATAACAAGGAAAAGTTCATGTTATTTTAATATGCATATATTTGCTGGTTTTTGGTTGTCAGTGGGTCAAAGCCTACTACAGCCCTAAATAGCAGCAGCGCGTCTGTGGCAATGTTTTTTTCTTTGAAAAGAACGAACATGCTCTTCAGAACAGGCGTTAAGGCACAACATGATCCAGTAGATAGATGTGACAACATCTCACACCACAGACACTTACAATTCTCACTGAGTAAACTTCTGCATGGCCAAGTGGGGTTTTGCCAGATGGCCAGTACACGATGTTTGCGGATCAAAAAACACCATTAGTTTATTTGAAGCTGCGGGCCAGCTGGATGTTGATTTCTCTTGGCAACAAGATGTTAAAAGAATGAGAGGAATTTGATGTTGGGGACAGGGGAACTAGGTTTAAGTCGTGGCTAAATAATGAATAAGCCCCTGCAGGCCTCGGTTGGCCTTATAGTTAAAACATGAGCTACTACAGCACGTGGCGCTCAGTGCAGTGCATGACAGTTTCTTAAAGTTCAGTTAAGTTTTTTTTTTACGCAATAGTTATAAGGTGTTTCATTTCCATAACACTCTATGTGTCTGGAGTTGTAGGATGGATTGTCCACTCAATTTGTTCCTGATGTGTCCTGAGCCAGCCTCACTTTACTAAGGCGGCAGCACAGCACTCAATTACCAAGTGGTATCAAGGGAATTGATAAAAAACTTTGATGAATTGGTGAACTTTCCACTCCCCTTACGGTGGCGAGTGCTAGTTGAGCAGCACAGCAAATGATGAAAGGATAATTTGTACCCGAACCTAGGCGGGCTTCGAAACATGAGCTAGTATAATGAGATTGTCTAAAAATGTTCTCCCAGGGTAGGATAAAGATGAAGAACTGCTCTCCTATCGGAATCAATTAGACCAACGAGGATTTCTGCCCCAAAACAGCTTTTTATTGTGATATGCAGATCTGTTAAAAAAATATATATATTTTAATCAAAGGGAGTGCTAACAGTGTGTGGGCCAAAGGTTATACCCAGTGCTAATAGTTTATTTAGTCTTATATAAATGATAAATCCATACACAGTATTCATACACACTCACACAAATACTTCCAATCACTCCAACACAGACACCCCACTGTATGATCTAAACAGTGTATCACATTCATGAAAAACAGTGACAACTATCACAACTTAACAATACTTGTAACACTGTATGTTACAGTGACATTCACAACACTACACTGTATTTTTGTCAGTGATAAGAGTTGCAACATTCAGAGGGTGCTATGTGTTAAGGGGAAAATAGAGGTTAATCACAACACCCAGACAGCATGCAAACTGCACAGAACAGGCCACTGGTGGGAATTAAATTTAGGAACTTGTTGCCATGCTAATGACTTAGCCACTGCTTTTTCTCCACAATCCAATTCACACCACAGGGGACACATAAGAACACCCATACATGCATAGTACCACTTACAAAACACAGCTTGCAGCACAAATATAGTCAACCCTTCTCCATTCTGTTTTGAGAAACAATTATGGAAAAATCAATAAGCACACTCTAAAGCAGACACAGAAGCACACGCGAATGGACACACATAATGGCATCTTATCTTCACTGTGAAAAGGCTAGAATAGCTGCATGTTCATGTGATGATAATACCTCCACCACCTTGACTTTAGCTTATCGACTTGGAGTATAACACTAAAAACCTGCATGGCTCCAGCGGCCTCTTTGGTATTAGCTAGTAGACAACCATCATTGATGAAAAGGTACCTCCTCATTTGTTGGCAATGATAATGTTGCCTCTTTGACCTAAGCACTTTTGCCTCAGTAATTTTGCCATTTATTTTTTCTGGAACAAGACTGATGATGCTCCAGCCTACATGCTTCTATGACCTACATATGTAACTTGTAGGGATTTGAAAATGCACTTACATCTTCACCGATCATGCTTAAAAGACCTACACATACACACACACACACACACACACACACACACAGGTATTTGTATCATATAAGCATATACACATCCACCAAGTGTTGCTATTTAGCAGAATTTGGGGAGCAGGAACGCACCACCATTACGTTAACGACGTCACCACGTCACTACGCCATTTCCGCATAAATACCATACCATACGTAACCATCCCTTGTTTCGCTCTCGCTTACCGCGCATGGCACCTGCTAGCACCGGGATGCCAGGACCCTCGGTCGTCCACGTCCCACAACCACAGCAGCTAGCACCGGCCAGGATGCCGGCACCGGCACCCTCGGCCGTCCACCGACCACAGCTGCTAGCAATGGCATGGGGCGTCCGGCACCGGGATGCCGCTCCATCAGTCGTTTTTTGGGGGGGGTTTACTATGCCACCTCAGCCTCTCACTTAATTCAAATCATGGGCCGCGGGTCCTCGCAAGCATACCACCGTTACATCTGGTCAGATCCCAAAGATCTTAAATCGGCTCAATCTCTTCTTCAGTATGGGAGGCTTTTTGGGGGTTCGTCTTACCCTGGTGCCACGGCGGACTTCCCCACGAAGCTTCCCCAAACCATCATCACAACTTTACATTTGACATGTACCTCTGTTCTATATATCTTTCAAACGTATCACATGGATGGTGTGTTCCTTGCTAGTGAATATACTATAGTCAATGGGGGTCACAGTCTGAACCCACACATATTTACAAGAAATATCACTGCACAAATACAGTACATATGATGTGGTGTGTGGATAGAGATTAATCAGATTAGAGAGATTGTCATAGGGGCAGTGAATCTGGCACTAAGCTTGGCCTGCAGGCATGCACTGATCCCACAGTAGAAAATGCATAAGTAGGTTTTTTCTGCAGCAAAATCTTCCGCATGAGTGTGCCCTCTTATTGAGCTCTTTTGAAAGGACCAAAAGAGAGATGATGCAAGAAATGCTTGCATAATAGCTTTGTTTTATGTAAGATAGATTCAGGCGTCTTGTTGGCAAAGAATCATGAAATCATTATTTAATTTTTGAATATGGCAAAATTAGTGCTGAGCTCTGTTGAAAATATAACAAAGGATATTGGATAATGTAGCACTGCAAAAATATGAAATAATGAAAAAATGTGTCAGGTAGATCTGTAATGGTGGTTTTCATCCATTCGGGTTTTAGTGACACATGACACACTTATGATCAAAGCTTTTCTATGTGAATCAGTGTCATGAATAATTAAATAAGAAAAAATTTTCTTCAATAACTTCTATTGAGCACTGCAACTGTATCAAAAAACAATTTCCCTTCTGGGATTAATAAAGTATTTCTGATTTCTGATTCTGATGAAGAATTCAGGTTCCTCTGAAGGCAAAACAAGAGGCGTACCTGATATCCACTGAGCGTACGCGCCATGAGTACCCTATCAACAAACAACCCTGTACAGAGAACAAACATCATGCTTCCAGCTGTGTTTGCCGTCTATGTGTACATGTTGGGTGATTGTTGTTTGAAGCCCAGACGATCTCCTCCTCAACAATGTGACTGAGCTGAGTGTATATAGTGTTGAACTGAGGGTTCTTAATTGACAGGCTCCCATGCTGCGCAACAGTGAGGTGTTGGAGCCTGAAACTCCTGCATGTCTCAGAAGTGGCTGTGCCTTATGATTGATTATAATTATGGCCCTCTGCAAATCCTGGCTTTCTTAGGCGAGCCTAACGCGCCTGGTGGAGGCTTAGATGAGGGGGTAAAGCACTGTAATATGCTGTGAGTGCACACAAACACAACTGCACGTGCACACACACACACACACACACATAGGGAGACAATAAACACAATGAGTCATTTTGTGCATTTCATTTGCCCACACACACACACATTTCTTCTCCCAGTCTCACTCTTTGAACAGTGGATATGGGGGTTTGACAAAACCAGTCAATTAAGGAGAAACACTGGCTTCCTCTGGAGGAAGCAGAAAGGAAAAAATTGGACAGGAGCGGAGAGACAAGAGGGGGAAAGGTAACAAAATGTAGTGCAGGAAGGATGATGGTGGGGATGAAAGGAAGGGACCGGCAATGCTGTGCAAAAGCATTACCGAAATACCACTACCAGAGAGGAAAAGGTTTTAGTCATAAAGATTTGTATTAGCCGAAAAATGGGCAAATAATTTCTTATGAACGAAAAAGAAAAGTAAAATGAGTTGTCATGGGCAAATCCTCTGCTGCATACCTGTGAGTGATATAAGCTGAAGACAAACAGAACACAGTGCTTTCATTGGGTATATAGGAGAGGGAGGACGGGGCACATTAAGCCACTGAAGGTGCTTTTGAGGTGAAATTTGAGAGAGCATTAGACAGAAGTGTGAAGAAGAGCACAAATGGCAGCTTCCACATGTGGAAAATGCATAGCCTGGAGCACACTGACATTTCCACCCACTCAGTGATCAATCTCTTTCTTCTCTTGCTCTCTCTCTCTCTCCCTTCGTCTCCCCTCGCTCTTCCTGTCATCACTCTCTCTTTGCCAAATCATATGAGGCTGATTTTCCTTTCAAGTGCCAGCTTGCATGTCATAGACAAAACTGGCATCATGTCTTTTTGTTTTCCATAATGAGGTGTAACAAAGGTTAAGTGCACTGATTATGTTTTCAAAAAAGCATTGCATTCAGGGGGTCAGGGGGTCTCGGTTTCTCTGTCAGCAACCAAACTAAGACACCTGGCAGATTTTGGCAACAAGGAGGTTGGAAAATTCTGTTGCATCAAACAAACCTCTTTTCACTTGCTAGTATTTCCCTGTAGTTTATTGGATTTTCTATTGTGTTTTACTGTTGTTGACAGTGACACTGAATGATGTTAAATCATAATGCACACTACACAAAAATGAATACGTAACCCAAACACACCTAGTGTTGGTAGTATTTAAGCTGCCACAAATATTTTGTTATCAGTTAGAAACAGACATGAGTGCACAAACATGAACTACCTCACACAGACATCAGTTTGAAAAATCCAGTAAGCCCAGTTGCACACACTCCTCCTAGTCAACGGTACCGTCAGAAGCAGCAGGCATGCACTCAGAAACAGGTCCCTCAGGTTCTGCCTCTTTTGTCTCGGCTGTGATAGTGTGTCTTGTTTCTTGTATCCTGTGATCTCTCCCTCTGTTTCCACTACTAGCATACAACACAACATTTATCACTCCCTCACTGAGCTCCATATGTTGGATTAACAAGCTCGGAATCAGAGATAAATCAGGCAGAATGCAGCTACAGATATTTCACCATGTAAAACTGCTTTTAGTCTCATGTAATCAATAGACTTCCCTAAAATAGAAGCATTTGCTCAAAATACGTTTTTTTTTCCCTCGGCGGCCAGCATAAGAAAATTCAAGTTCTTGGGTTGTGGAATGCTATTAGACTAAAGAAAGAAACTCTCTGCTGTTGTATTTTAGTCTTACTCTCAGTAAAGTATTGTGGAGGCACAGTGTGAAGCATTCGAGTTGTTCCATGGTACAGCTCTTACATAATCAAAACAACAGGGAGTTGTAAAGAATCACTGTGGTTTGCAGATCCTTTGGTTGATAATCAAATTATTTCCATTCAGCTTCAGGTCACTGATGCCTTCATTTAGTTTCCTTGCAGTGCTGGTTGATTTGAAGCATACAGTGTTGCCACAGTTACTGACATATTGGAAAATGTTCAAATTAGGTTGAATATTATATTTAGTGGTTGCAGATGAGACATTTCTGACTGAATGTAATGTTCTTACAGACCAGAAGCTCTAGGGACAAATCTACACAATATATAAATACCACAGTATTTCTCCCTCCTGATTTGTACACCGGTTTGCAGAATAGTGCTGACTTGTAGCCCTTCAGCAGCTCTGGATGTGAAACTTTAGCACTTAAAGCCAAGGTAATTACACTCCCTGTTACTCCTGCAATAGGCATTGACCCCAGGATAGAGGTGGACCAGGCAGAGAGCAACTGCATCCATGTTAATCTGAATGCATTGGCCAAAAAATTTAATTTATGTAAAAATGTATAAATGATGAAACCTCTGCTTCAATACTCAATACACCTCCTACACTCTGTGCTTTCTCAGGTGCTCACATGTGCTCCTAAATTATTTATGTGTAAATTAATTGTTAATAAATGCATCATTTGCGTGGTTATTATCAAGGTTATGGATGATGACCCTGAATTGGGCTTTGTTGCTTTCTGCCTTGCTGCTGAGACTGAACTCTTAGTAAACCCTCATGAGATGAATGGTGGCAGGAAATGTTTTCAGCAAGTCTAGGTGAGGACCAAAGAATTAAGTAAATACAGCACAGTTAATCAAAAATGACATTAATGACAGCATCCCACTGCTAATGATAATGGAAATAGTTCATTGCCGTAATTAAATTGTGACTATTCTCTAGAAGTTTATTATTACCACCACCAGTCCTCCTACTTATGCACATGATACTTATTTTCATCACTGTCTTCCCCACTGCTGTTGTCATTATCACCATCATCGCCAGTGTCTTCTCGTGTTCTTTGCTTTGCCACATAAACAGTGTTAAAGTCCTGGGGAGTACAACAGTTTCGACCTGCCAGAATGGCAGCAGAGAACAGAGGGCATTATGGGTAGATATATGTCCTCAGGGTAACAGGTGCGATGGCTCCATTATTCTCAAGCCTGTTTTGTTCATTGTCTTGGCATGAGAAAAAAAACTCAAAACTTTCCATCAGAGGTGATGGAACGTATCTTCGGAGAAAGCTACCGGAACTCCACTAACTTCTGGGCTGCATCTTCAACTTTTCATCTTTCTGTCTTTGTAATACCACTGTGTGACATAATCACACACTCTACTAACAGTTTCTTCATATTGATGCTCCTCAGAATGTTTCTAAGAAATTACGCTGATATGGTGCAATGGGCCATAACTGCTACTGTAAGTCTAGGACAAAGAGCAAAGAGAGACTACCCAGGGGAAAGCACTTTGCTCACTCAGAAAGAAAAAGAGAATAAAAGACGCAGCTGGTGCATATGTGTCCTTAGCTTGGCTTTCTGAAACACTCCTGGAGAGAGGCAGCTCAGTTTGTGGTCAAAGCCACACACTTCACAGAGAAACATTCAAACTGTGGCAGTAAGGTGAGGCTAAATTATATGATAAGGGATTTGAGGAAAAGAGAAGATAAATACAAGCAGAAGTACTGAAGCTGCTGACCAAATACACTGAGAAATGTCCAGGTAAAGATGTCCAATTATGCAAAAGCCATTCTGTGAGGAGACATAAGTCCATGACACATTTAAGGTTTAAAGACAGCTTTGTTTTGGATAACTGAGCAATCAAAATGAATAGAAAGAAGAGAACAAACGTCGAGACAAATTATGAACAGAGTAAGTGGAATGTGCAGAGAGCACAGCGGGGTACTGCAGGGCCAGCGTGAATATGCTTCCTATCAGAAAAGCTAAGAATGTTGTTATACAAACATGTCCAGTTGCTGGTCAGCTAATAGCATATGACAAAGGAAACTCAGGAGCAAATACACCAAGGGAGCAAGGGAGCTCTGCATTTATTTAGCATATTTTCATATATTCTGGGACTTTGCTGCATGAGTTGAAATTACTGATTTATTGACTTATTTGCTAGAAATAGTCCAATTTATCACCATTAGTGAGCATAAAATGTATGGCTCCACTTTAAGGCTAATCCACCAAGGCAAGCACCCTTGTGCCCTAAAGCACAATTTGCATTGGGGGTGTTCCAGGATGAAAAAGCCTTCCTTTACTTGCCTGACAGCAACCATTCAGTATTGCTGAACTCTTTGCATGTCTTGCATGCCACCATGAATAACATCTAATTTGGGGGAAATTGATACTCTGAATAGCCTCACCTTTGAATAAATATTATCTATAGGAACAAAAATTAGATTTGCATGCTTCATAATTTTATTATGCAAGTTTATGACAGACACTGTTAGGAATAGTGTTACTGTTAGACCTTAGTGAGTATGAGCCTCAGTTTGAATCTAAATAGAAATAGAGGGGATTTGTGTCTAAGACTTGGACAAGTCAATCTTTACTGGTAAAGGTATTATAGAGTGACAGATATATATAAATTGGTTTCTATCAATTTCTACAATCAGATCCCTTTTTTGTGCTATAAAAAAATATGTATTAATTCAAGAAATATATTAAAATAAGTATACAATTGAATTGTATTGAGAACTACTAAAGATCAGCTGGTTTTGTTGGTGGATTAACCCTCTATGGCATGAATTTTCATTTTTTGGGGAAAAAAATATTTCACCTCATTTTGTGGGAGCTTGGGTGTCCCTAATAATTAATCTATCATAAAATGCGCCCCCCCTGACCCCCCCAACCAGATATTGGTTTGTTGCCTCAGGGCAACAATGTGCTATGAGGGTACTAAAACACCAAGGTTTTCTAAAGTACATAGGCCAAGTGGAATGATGAAAAAAAGGTTTTATTTTGATCAACAACAACCACACATGGTTCCAACCCATCA
>JAVQJD010101529.1:0-13346 GCA_036023655.1 Nannoperca australis
TTATCAAAGAGGAAAGTCTTAAGCCTGCTCTTGAATATGAGAAGGGTGTCTGCCTCCCGTAAACAAACTGGAAGCTGGTTCCACATAAGAGGAGCTTGATAGCTGAAAGCTCTGGCTCCCATTCTACTTTTAGAGATTTTCCACTGAAACACTAATGCTGGCTTAGAAATATTGCTTTGACAATAGTAAGAGAGCCTCTAACCAACAGGGAATTTTAAAAAAGCATCCAACCACCAGAATTCACTTTCTGTCTCGCTGCTAGCTTTGCCCCCCACTGTGCACTTCTATCACTGGTGTTGGGAGACATTTTGAGCGGAGCCTTGGCGTTCCAGCTTAAATCCATAACCTAGTTGAAGGATAAAAGTTAATGACCTTAGCAACTCATTTTCTGGGGGACCCGTCTTTGGAGTGTCTCCTTTGAAAAGCACCTCTCAGCTCAATGGGACAGAACAGACGAGAAGAGCCACTCTGCCATGGAATGTATAATGACATCTTCTGTTATAGCCCAGAATTGTTATAGGCCATAAAACTGCAAGAGCTCATCTAGGAGATCCATGGTCAACAAGGAGATAAGCGTGTGTGGTCACGAGTAGGACAGCCATCTTTTTCCAGTCTGTCTCCGATCTTCTTTTTCTTATATGGAACCAATGCACACCTAGAGGCCCCTATAAAATGCATTTGGAAGCTTAATGGAGAATAATTCTCTCTAAAAATAATCAGCCAAAATGTACTTTCCTTTGGTGGGAAACATTTTTGCAGTTGAAACACATAAGCCATGCGCTTCATTTCAACTTCTGGGACTCAATTTGAAACGTTCACATCTGCTTGAGCTCTGTTTATGACTCACTTGTATTTACAGTACAGTGTGAGTCTGATTGTTAATGCTCCCTGCTCTTCTAGTTAATGTTGTCCAGCCACAATGTATTATCTCAGAGTATTAAGGGTTGTAAATCATAGTTCTAGAGGCACTCAAAGGAGGCTGAAATTAAATCAGCGTTTCCTCCCATTAGCATGAAAACTGAAACTCAACACCAGGAACCTGGGAAACACGCGCATACACAATGTCAGCTCTAAGCTCACACATCCAGAGCTGTTAGCTCCAGCTACCTTAACCCTGACTGTTAAGTTGGATGTGAGCCAACGCTTTTAGTCATAGGCTCAAATTTCCACCTCACTCCCACGTTTTCTCTTCTGAGATATTGCCTTGGCCAGGCTGAATGGTGGATTTGCTGTGGGTTAACTGGAGAATGGGAGGGTGAAGTCATATATATTGTGTGCGGGGAGGGTTTGCTGAGTGGTAGATCAATTTGGGAGAATAAAGAAAGAACCAGATGGCCACTGGGTCTCAGTCCAAGGCAGATGGGGTAAAATGGCAGTAGATGAACAGCTCAGGTATTTATTACCCATAAAGTTTTAATATGAATTGTGTATGACTGCATTTCAGCTTGACATGATAAAAACACCAGACTTTCACTGGAAATTGTGTCTCACGGCTACAGGAACAACAGTTGCTCTCCTGCTTGTGCTGAAAATCAATGCACATCTCTTAACATGCCTGAGATCTTGACACTTTGTGATAGTAACTGAAGAATGCATGCAGACCTCTTATCTGTTAGATACAAACTTGATGTATGATGTAGAGAAAGCTGTCCAGACCCATTACACTAATCACACATGAGCTCTTGTTGTGAAGGTGAAATCTCTGGACCTTCAGTTCTGTTCAATTAAATCGGAGCAGCTCGTAAACCAAAGCAATCAAACACTGAATCGATAGTCGCCCAGACCTCATCTCTCCAAGCCCAGCCAGGGCTATCAGGCCTGTAAATCATTGTGTGTACATCTGTTTGAGGAAGACAGAGGAAGAGGGGGGTGATGCCACAGGCTTGTGTCAGTCTTGTGGCACGAGCCAGGGTTGCTGGCTCTCACCCATTTTCAGAGAAGAAGAGCCTCAGGCTGATAAAGAGCTGCAGCTCCAGGGATGAAGGACGGGTCGACCCTCAGCTGCACACACACACACACACACACACACACACACATTCATTTCCACATTAACATTAACCCTGGCACCATTACCGCTGTGAAGTGCCATTAAGAGCCAGACGTGAGGCTGAAGGGGAGCAGATATCACTAAACTGTCTCCTCCTCTCAGTCTGCAGCTCATCTCATGGTCCTCTGACTGACAGGGGAGGAACAACTGAAGTGATTAAGAAGGGCAACTATGCAGAGGCAACTTAATGTGGTTGATTTTATTGATCAATTATTTTTAGCACACTTAAATTGCCATGCTACACACCTTAGATACACCTCTGAGGAGCACATTTTTGTTTGCATGTCACCCAAAGTGTCCAGAGGTCATTGGCCTAAGCCATTACCATGGAAGAGGCAATTACGCTGCAGTGCAGCTCTGCACCCAAGAGGAATTATTGAGCTTCAAGAAAATACACATGATTAATGGTTTCAATCAAGGCAGAAGACACTGACAAGTGATCAGTAGCAGGGCTATAGCCACTAATACTTAGGTCATGAATCAAAGTCCCCCCAAGCAGCCTGGCCACAGCCACCAACCCACGTAGTCCCATTCTGTCTGTCACAATTAAAATCTTTCACTTCTGTTTGTTCCACTAACTGTTTAAGTATATTGTCTGTACATTTTATTTCCTACCCTGAATGTCTGTGTTCTGTTTAGAAGCCTTCTCCAAGCTAGATGAAATACAATTCTAGTGGAAATGTTTGTTGTTTTGTTATTTGTTGGCCTAATGCATACACAAATATATATAAATATGTTATGTTGTCCAAATAAAAGTCTGGTTACATTTCATCTATCTAAAACTGGAATTAGTCTGTTTGCCTCAGTAGTAGAATGTAAAAAATCCCTGGGTTGCAAAAACCTCCCAAAGTCCACAAAAAGATGCCAAGGACATGATCTCAGTCTCCACATTGCTTAGGAAACATGGCGACATGCAGAGGTCCCTAGTTGAAATCAAATTGGGGGTGCTGAAATGACATGGTTTGAACCTTAAAAACACCCACTGACGAGCTTTAATAAAAAGCTTAACTGTATTACATTGTATAACATCTCTTTCTATTTGCTTTTCAATTTGAAACATATAATTAGTAGCACAGTGGACAAGACTGAACATTGTGCTAATTTCTTAGGTGGACAACAAGATTATTCGAAAATTATACCAAATTAAATTGTATACATTATAACCCCCCCCCCCCCCCCAACACACTGCTATCTCCACTGACATCATTCCTTTTCTTTATTCATATATATTATTATTATTATTATTATTATTATTAGATACACTGAGGGTCATGAATTAGGCTTTTACAGATGGCAAAGATTGTGTGTGTGTGTGTGTGTGTGTGTGTGTGACTTTAAGTGAGACTAACCAGTTATCCTCTGGTTATACTGTCTTATCAGTTCCACACACATCTTAAAAAGGGACTTAAGATGTACATTTTTATGTTATGAGCCTCTTAGGGTTGCAACGCGCTCTCCTTCATGCCAGCCAGACTCTACAGCAGTGTGAGCATATCCAAGTGAGAAATAGTGTGTGTGAATGGGAACAAATGATTTGGCCGCACCAGTGAGTGACTGAATTCAGAGAGTGAGGTTGGCAAAATACACAAATTCCATAAGCTTCAATGCTAATTGTCATTAGCAGATAAGAGACAGCACAAACAAGAACAGTGTACAAAACATCCAGCTAGCAGCTTCTCTGTCCCAGCCGGTACAGCTCTTTCACTGCTTAAAATGACAAACTTTGGCAGAAGCAGATCACGTTAGTTGTTGCTAAGTTAACTTAAGTTAATGTAATATGGTGACTGATTATTGACGGCCTTGTGTTTGTGTCAGCCGTCTTATGTAGCGAATGACCCTCGACCAGACACAATACTTGATTTAGAAACATTTCTATTGTCTTGAAGCAGAGTAGAAAATGACTTGCGTGGGCCAACACAAAATACCTATAACATAGAGCTGAAGGATGTATTTGTTTGTTTAAACAAAACAGCCATCCTTGAAATTTTTCTTGTTAGTGTCTTGCATCCAGAGCTTGACAATAAAGACGGACCACAGCTGCCCAAGTGGTGATCTTTATTCATATTCCTTTTCTGAACTCTGCAGATATGCAACACAGAGCAATAATAGCAATCCAGCCCTGATCACATGTTTCTTCTGCTTTCTTGCCACTGGCAAATTGTGGCTAGATACACACACACACACACACACTGTCTCAAACAGCCTGGAAGAGACGAGCAGAAAGGAAGAAAGAGTGAAATGTGTGCAACAACACTGAGACAAGACATTTGTGATAAGAAATACGTTTGAATATGTTTGTGCAATCATCAATCAGTCTGAATAAATTAAAACACTGAATGTAATCTTAGCTCTATGAAAAGAGGTATACAAGTGATTCCATTCTTCTGGTGTCAGTTGCCTGACACTTCCGTGTATTTGTCCAAATATGTCTTTTGTGTCTTATTATGTCTAGTGTTAAAAAAGCAAGAGAAGGAAGATTCACAGGAACAAGAGACATCAAAAACAATTATCTTCAATGAAGTGTAATATTTCCCAATGAAGCTGGCAATGCGTCTCGTTTCAGGCGGCGCTGCCCAACAGGGCGACGGGGGCCCCGCTCAACTACTTTTTTATTTGGTCTCAAAACACATTTGTCAATCAACTAAGTTGCAATACAAGGCCGAGCTGTCAGGAGACACACCAGTCTAGCCGTCTTCCCTGTGAGTAACCACTACAAACAAACGGCACTCTACAGGGAGACAGGGACAGGGAATCAACACCACATTCCTTCATGTTATCCTCTCTCTTATCAAAGAAATGAACCAATGTATAATTCCTTTATTCAAGTATTATCATTTCAGCTGTTTCTACTCCTGTATATACTTTTCATGTCAATTAAACTGCATTGTAATTCACACTTGTGTGTTTTTAGACGAGTCTCGTTGTGCCTTAGCTAGAAATGCTGTAGTCTCAGTGATGGCACATAACTCTCCTTTCATTCTGTGCATGCTGTCAACATCAAAGCAGTAATTATGCAATAAACTATTAAGGCTGTGCGTCTCCAGCCTGATGCTGTCAGGTGTGGGGTGGTTTAGCCTAAAGGTTTGTTTTATTTGTTGTCTATGATCGGAGTGCTGCTATCCTCAAACCAGTCAGTGTCTGTGTAGTGGTTACACTTAGTGTGGCATGTGTGGCATCAAAGAGGGGATTGCTGGGAGTTGTTGGAAAGCTTGAACTGGCAGGTTTCTGTTGTAATTGGCATGTAAACATATTTGCTTTGGTTTTCTAGTCTGTAACAGTAAACACAGATGAACATGCACAAGTTCATGCACATATAGACACATACAGTACAAAGCATTCATCTATATTTGGAAAGTGAAACATTAATTTCTTTGTGTTGGCTCTGCAACCCCAGCACACTGAATTAAGCGGCTGTTTAAATCTGTATTGGGTGAACAGCGTAGAAAGTGTTAACATAGTCCCACAAAATATATCTAAATAATTTCAATTAACAAACATTCATTTATTGTTTTAGTATTGCACGTCATAACATTGGGAGGCAGGTTTTGAAAAAGGAATGATCAAAAAAAAAGCAGCAGAAGCTGCGATATCCTGAGTTCGTCATATGGGTCGCACTTATAGACTGTACAAAAGAAGTGGACGTAGTCATCCAGATGTCTCCAACTGGTTTGTGCAGTACCAAGGGCTGGGGATATTCTGTACTTTTCTTATTGTCAACAAATGCCATGAAATCCTACTAACAAGTAGTATCCCAAGCCTGATATGTCCTATTTATCTGTGCCATAGAGCTAAATTTTTGTCCAGAAACCTTTAATAATAATTAAAAACATGTTCTTTCAGTACCATCAACATGGGCACTATAGTTTTTGACTCACATACACCGGCTGCTGCTGGAAATACTCACTAAAGCACCAAATGAGCCAGCCACTGAAAATGGTGCCCTAAAAATGCACTACTTCCTTCGATTTGAATAATGTTTGGTAATGCCCAGCTGGAAATTGTTTATTCTTTTGTAAAAATGAAACCACTTGTGAGCCATTTTTAAAGATTTCTATCTTCAGTAAGCTTGGTGGGCTTGGGGCTGAGTGCCAGAGAGACAGTAGAGAAGTAGGAAAGTATTGAAATACATTGATGTGTTTTGTCATGGGATTTGTGGACACTATTACTACTAAAACTATAGAAAACAGCCTGTATCTTTAACCCTTAACAGCTCTTTAAAGAAATCAGGACCATCCACACATGTCCTCACTCACAAGGCCTAAAAGTCAAACAAAGGTTTACACCATATCCTACTTAGCCAGATGTGATAATATCAAGTTTCACTGGGCACCTGAGTGAAAAGAACAATAACAGTGGTTCCTCTGCTGCTCCATGTGGAAGTCTGCTGACTTTCTCTAAACTTGGCAAGAAAACCATCTGTCTTTCTTTCACTTCCATACATAAGAATTTCTCCCCTTTTTCCATTTGAAAGTGCAGCTTTTCACTTCCAACGTTCCACAACTTTTACGACACTCTTCCTGCTATTTTGACATCGACTGCCAGGCTGTGTTTACTCAGCGAAGAGGCAGGGGCGAAGAAACGGATGTGTGCATTGCAAAGAGGGAGGATCTCGTGCCCTGACAATCACAAGACAACTGCCCTGATTACCTTGTGACTTAGATGTATTTACCACAGGAAGTTTGATGAGGAGTGTGTTTGTGGATGGGGACACCATCAGGCAGAACAGAGTTCCACTTTGCAGAAGCTAACGATGACACTAATAAAACTGAATATAACGTGTGGGAGAGGAGAAGTGTTATTACAGAGAGAGGGACACAGCGAGCAAGAGGAAGGCTGGCACAATGGAACAGGGTTGCCGTGGTGATTGTCATTTCTGGCCACCGCACCACGCCTTGATATTCACAATAGACTGCATCCGCTTTGTAGACGACTATTCCCTATAAACCAGGAAACTGACAAGAATGTCTCAACACTCAGGGAAAAAAAGCCTTGCTGAATGCAGACAGAAATACTTAGAATGGAAATCTAACTTCACAAGCAGAAGCAGTAGTAGCAGCAGCTGAGACTGCACCGTCCAAATTTTCCATTTATATTCAGGAGCAGACGGACGGCTGTGAGAAAATATGAGTGGAAGAGCAGAAGTAATGTAGCGCTACCAGTTGCATTTGAGTCTGCTGGAAGACTCAACCTGCATGAGCACATTTCATTTCCCATGCATTAGATATTGCAGGGCTGTGTTTGTATAACGCAGGCCATACCACTTCCCATCCTCACTCTATTACTTGTGGTCATCCACAAAATCTAAAATGATCACTGGGTTTCAGACTTAGTCCCATGTTGCAGTATTTACACATTCATTGCCTTACTGTGGTGTGCACATCAGAGCTAGTAAAACTAGGTTACCAGTCAGGAACTTTTTCATCTACTTTAAGTTTCATTATTTGTCAGCCTCTTCTTCTGTATATTTTTTTCCCTTTTTGACTTAGACGTGATCCATTATTCATCCAAGTGTCCTGTTGAGTCCCTGCAACAGTTGGCTTTTGTTTTTGAGCTTCTACTGGTTCAAAAATAAATGTATTATCAGAATAAAAAGTGCTATTGTTGTCTTTTCATAGTATTATATATACACATCATTTCAATTTCACTTTTGCAACTTATTATTGAAAAATGGGATGGCTGTGGCTCAGGAGGTAGATCGGGTTCGATCCCAGCTCCTCTTGTCTATGTCGAAGGGTCCTTGGGCAAGACACTGAACCCTAAGTTGTTCCTGATGGAGGCCAGCAGCTTACATGGCAGCACTGTCACCATTGGTGTCTGAATGTGTGTGTGAATGAGACCAATCTGTAAAGTGCTATATAAGTGAAGTCAATTTACCATAATGACAGCATCACAAGATTGTCAGCTGCTCCCAGCCTCTACTTTCACAACACACAATGTGTGTCAGCAGGTTAGATTTGTAGGAACTGCTGTTTTGCAACACAGTACAAAACAGCAACCACTTCTGAATTCATTCATATTTGCTGTTAATGGCTGCATTTGTTATCCTGCAGGCTAAATGTAATGTGGGGGTGGTGGGGCTAAAGAGGTTAACATCCACCCCTGAGACAGGAATATGCAGGGAAATGGGGGAATTTGGTGCAAAATACACAGCAAACCTTTCAAACATTATGACTAGCTATGATTGCTTAGAAACACTGCTGCACGTCATTCCTATCAGAATCAGAATCAGAATTGTCACAAGCAGTCTAAAACCTGAACTCGCTGCTGTGTTTCCATGTGAACTCTGCTTTTATGACACTTTTATTTAGTTACTACCTTGTTAATTTGCACAATGTGTGTTCTGCTGTAATATTTGAATAAAAATAAACATGTTTTTTTATGAATGCTTCACACCCTGAGATACTAACACACTAATTAAAAGAGACTGTATACGCCTGCTGTCTGGAGCTAGCACACTGAAATTAAAACCTTGTGCTTTTCACAAGTTCACGCTCCAAGAAACATTTCTAGAATGCTTTGCTTTTGCCTTAACACCCATACCCTTCACATACAAATGCATTCACAGTCAGGTGATAATGAAACACCTTATATGGTTGATTATTATTCAGTGAAGGTTTCAATCACTGTGTTTAAGAGCTGTGGGTTTACTTTCACCATCCAGATATATGTCTGACAAGCATGATTTAACTCTGTGTTTGTCTGTGAAATGTGAATAAACACTTGTTAACCAGTTTTAATGACCCTAAAAAGCATAGCATCATCAAGAGTTTTAGAGTTTCATTTTCTAAACCTAGATGTTAGTATCAGTTTAATTTCCCTATACTCAAAGAGTGTCAAGTGTTTGTTTTAAATGCACTTTAAATAATAATTTTCTTTATCTAATGCTAATTAATGTGGTTATGTACATGGTCACAATTATTCTATGTGCTAATTTAATTAAACAAAATCATTTCAAAAGATGCCAACAATAATAATAATAGGTCCTGTCCCTCTTCAGGACAGGACCTCCAGACAATGCTAATACAAGGCCTCTATCATGTCAGCTGACAATGAGCTTTAGTGGTGCATGTTCCCAAATCATTTTCAACTCAACTAGCACATACCAGTTGACACTGAAAGCCTTGTTCTGTAGTTCTGGGGTGTTCCGGCCAATCTAAGCGTGGTCATTATCACACCTTCCAGCATGCATTGTTTTGGGCAGGAGTATTAGAAGAAGTATTCAGATCCTTTACTATAAGTTAAAGTGGTAAAAGTGCTAGTGCAACATAAAATACTCCTCTGGTTGTACATTCACAATTTGACTCATGCTACCAAAAGTACTCATCACATGGAAAATGGCCCTAATGACATCTGATAGTTACTTATACGTGCAAATAATAAATCTGTATAAAGTGTGTATAAAACTTTTTATTTTTTATCATTGGCTAATTTGACCTTGGGCATCAAACTGTTATTTAAATGAAACCATCTCATGAGATTAGAGTGGAACTCTCTCTCTGGTCGACCTACTACCAACTCATAGATGTGACAAGGGGCCCGAACCATCATTTATTGAAAGGGTTGTTGATCTTTAACAATCTATTGCATTTCTTAATCATATCACATCTTTATCTATGTAGATAGTACATGAAATAAATGTAGTGGAGTAAAAAGTATAGTATTTCCCTCCAAAATGTAATGGATTAGAATTTAGTTACTTTTCACCTCTGGTTTTTGGGATTACATTTATAATATGCAGACTGTAATGTGTGGATGGCATTTGGTGAGTCTTTTTTTCCATGATATAAACAGTAATTCTTGGTGTCCCCTTATTTCTTTCCCATGTGCTCTCAATTCTCTAAATGTGTTAAACGTGTTTACTTCAAAGTGCCATGAGACATTCACAATGCACAGACAGATGATGGGGCTGGTGTGAACAGCAACCCACAGCTCATTTTACCCCACAGTCCCAAGTGGAAAGAAATCCCATCAATCACTCTGGTGTCAATGACTGAACGGTTGTTGACAGGATTTCTTCTTTACACTCATTGACCTTATTTGCCAATTTTCAGTGAGATGTAATTCATTTTTTAGGGAAAATCTTCCAAAAGGAAATTATATATTTTTTACGCATTCTTTATACAGTAACGTTTAAACTGAAGCCACATTCCCACACCAATGGTTTGTATCACGTTCAACAACAAAAGTAAGTTATTTTTGCAAACTTATTAAAGTGTCATAGGTCCATAGTATTTGTTTACTTCTTTACATTGTGTCCATGTGTGTTTTAGATGTAGCTGGCTTATTATTGTGGTAGAAGTAGTAACATTCCCCCTTTTTATTTCTCAAACATTCTCTCTATTTTACATATTACTTTGTTTAACTGTAAAAGCCAGTGTGTAAGCACAATGCATTTCCTTTCAGGGAGAGATTGCTGCATTTTAATTTGGAGTGACTGACGTATAAAATGCTTTGGCTAGCTTAAAGTTTGTGGTTACAGGGATTGGAAAATTGCATCTTTTGATTTGCAGAGGCAGTGCATTTGTCCTCCTTACAGAACAGCTGACGCAGAACTCCAGAAAAGGCTGATTTCTATTTAGGGAATAGCTGGCTGATTAGTAGGTCAGCTAAACAGCCCCGGGGCCAGCCGGCAGCAACTCAGGGACTGGCCCTGGTCTTGAGACCTGACTTGGAAATGACTTAGGAAATGCTGCTGTTAACTTTGATGCTTTAACTGGCTGATGTGTCAGACCTAATTTAAGGTGAGATGAAACAGTTAGGTCCATACATGTCAAGCCAAATGCCCTTGCATATCATTTGCATGATATTACAACAGACCTTGACCATAAGGACAAGGAGGAGAGCCAGCAAAATAAATGTACAGGTGCCAGATACAACAAATCTGAGTGTTCTGGGGCTTTTTGCTTTTTAATGGTCTAGACTCAGCGGCTCAGCTGTACCCATACATGATTATAGTCTTCATCAAGAAAGAACTGTATGTTCTGAAAAATCTGTCACATTGCATATTGTCATTTTCCCATAAAATGTGACTACGTGAGCCTTAATGGACAAGAGTTCAAGCCTCGCTCCATTTGCTTTTGTATTACAATGTTAGGCTCCAGGTTCACAGCACAGCTGCTTTTGGCCGGCCAGGAAATTGCACCTGAAATTGGCCCTGTGGTCTGAGTGGCTTATAAGCCACCTCGTAAGGTATGAAAGTAAATGAGAGAAGCAAAGAAGCAGCCTCTTCACGTCTCTATATCCACCAGAGGCGCATTTCTCACCCATCTGCAAGAATCTTTGGTCCGCCCGCAACCAGTGTTACCTGATAAAGTCTGGAGTGAAAGAATCCAAAATGGTAGCGGGAGACTGTTTTCTTTGGCCAGCAGTGGATGTACGAAAAAAATCACAGTAGTGATCATAGTTTCTTCCTTCTGTAATCCACCCTCTTGTTTTCAGTTTCTCTGCTATTGCTGTAAATCTGCTTGGTCTTTGGCATGTGTTGCCTGTTCTCTGGGAATGAATGGACGAGCTTGAATTTCACTGATCTGAGCAAAAAAAAACTAAATTGAATAGAATTGTGCACTGGCTTTCATTATGAATTGAAATAGATAATTTCTCTATTCATTGTTACTGGGTTTTCAGGCAGCGAATGAGCGAAATATATGTGTTGGTTAGCTGGAGTTTTACAGTAACTGCAGGCTGGAAACCTGGTCATGTTTCAATGCCAAACGCTAGAGGAAACATACCTTTAGTGGTTAGTCTTTGGAAAAGGGCCAGTTCTTGTGGCCATTTTGGCTACTAAATCATTCCAATTTCAGGCCTGAAGCGTGTTCAGCCCTGTAGATGATTTGTGTTCTTATTAATCCATACCACAGCACTTCAGCATGCTTGATTACCACAGATTTAACATGCAGTTCAGCTCCCTTGCTTATTAAATCCTATTAATATGGTAAACTTTTGTATACCAATGTTTTTATACCAAAACTTTTGATCCAGAGCTTCGCAGAGCACAGGGCTTGGGGGCATAATTCTCCAACAATAGAGAAGGTTACAGTCTGGATACAAATCAACAGAGCATATTTGCTTTTACTTAAGGTTTTAATTTTCATCATCCGCCCTCAAGTATTGAATAAATTCCTCTAGCACACTCACGGTTGGATTATTGAATGGCCTTACAGTATAATGCTCAGGTCTGAGGGCCCAAGAGGTCAGGGGGAACCTGGTTAACTGGGGAAACTGTAATCTCTTCTTATAAAGTCATTCAGCTACAAAGAGATGCAAAATGACCATTAAGAGACAAAACAATCACACAAAGAAGCAAAATGGCCACTATGATACAAAACAACTACAAACCACTTGGTTGCATGGTACATATGTTGCCATGTGGTAGTTACTACAAGTAAAACAGCCACTGTACAAACAACGTCTTTTCAGTTGTTATACTCATACTGACAAACATTTTGCTTGTGAGTGGGTTTGCCTGCTATCCTCCACCAGTATTTGTCTAATCACTTCTCAACTCAAGACAGAGAGCCTTGAGTGAACATCTGGGAAGAGACAGAGATGAAAACCGCTACTTAAAACAGATACAAGGCCAAGAAAAATACTCTAAGTCATCCAGTGGCTCTCCATCCCAAAGAATTGGAACAATTGAAACAACAAATATACAGTAAAAAGTTACATTGACAAGCTACTAGATGTCTTCCTCCTCAAGGCTGTTCTCAGTGTATGGATTCAGTCTTAAGTAGCAAAACTTCTTTTAGTTTTTAAAAGCGTAAATTCTATCTCAGTTGATACTCTAACCCATTCAGTGTTGTTGTGGCATTCAGGCAGTAAAAGGCCGGTCAACACTTGTTGACAATCAGCTTTGAAGATGCCTTTTGGACAAAACCAAATAATGTTTGGGACTAACTTTGTATGAGATGCAGGGGAGAATATCATGATATACAGAATAATATCATGAGATTTAAGCTATGTATTTATTTGGGCATTATATCACATACTAAGGATATTTATCTATATGCATATATTTTACAGTTGTCAGGCTCGGAGGAACGGGGACCCAGAAAGCAGACATAGGCCGAGGAGGAACAGTCGAATACTTTTATTAAACTCACTTGGGAACTCAAATGGAACGCAGGACATGAAACGCAGGACATGAAACGCAGGACATCTGATTCAGGACATAAGGTGCAATAAACAGAGACCAGACAAAGGAAACACCCAAACTTAAATAGACAGGAGGTAAACGAGGAAAACAGAAACAGGTGAGTCTAGGGCCCAGGTGACTAATCCAAAAGGGAGGGAAACCAGACAA
>JAVQJD010101533.1:0-15494 GCA_036023655.1 Nannoperca australis
CTCTCTCTCTCTCTCTCTCTCTCTCTCTCTCTCACATAAACACCTGGACTCAATCAGGCACGGTTTTTTATACCCAGATGGCAAATAACTATAATCAACAAATAAACAATTCATTTGAATTTTGTACATTTTCCATGGTTAAACGTAGTGTACTGTTGAGGAATTTGAGTTTCTGTATATCACAATTTTAGTTCTGTACAGTACAAGCAAAGAATCTTCATTAAAAATCACAAAGCAAATGGAAGAGTTTAGGGGAAAAGAATAATTCTTCTTATAATGTTTGTTCTGTGTCTAAATGTTAACCCTCCACCATGTTTTCTATTGCTGTTGTTTGGCTCATGTTGCTGTTACATTTGTAGGACATGACCGGAGGTGTTCTGGAGGAAAACCTCAGCTCTTTGCAGCTAAAGGAAGGAATAGATTACTACCATTTCAACTGACTGCTCAGAAGGAAGGAGAGAAGACGAGAGGAGCCCTGCAGTTTTAACGGGCTAAGAGGAATGCAGAGGACTGGATTACTCTCTCTCTCTCACACACACACACACACACATACACACACACACACACACACACACACATACACATACACAAACACACAAACTGAGGGATTGGCAGGTGATAACAGGAAAAGAGTGAACTTAACACTGGGACAGATTCAATGACAATACCGAGACATGGGTAAGAGAAGATAATAATGCATTTGAAGTTTTAAAAGATGTTGTTCATATGTAGAAAAGAAGAAGTTTTACTTGTCAAAGTTGACAGAACGGCTGATAAAGGCACAACAGTATCCCAGACCTTATATATGATCAGTATATATATATATATATATATATATATATGAGAGTAGTACTGATCATCTCATCTAATTATTAGCAAATGCTCCAAAACAGTTCCTTTTAAAAGCTTTAACAAGGCTAATAGAAGTAACCATAACCTGACCTGAAGTTGAAAGATATGGCAAGAAAGAACAAGTGGAGAAATGATTTGCCATTGTTGACCATTGGAGGAATAAAATGTAATTGTGTTCTCTAATCCCGTGTGGACTGAGGCTGGTACTTGGCAACATGTGGACTGGAACTTGTGTTGATGTTGAAGGAAGCGACTGGAGTCACCACAGAAGGTTCAGCTTATAAAGGGGGGGATGTTTTATGACCGGAATCATTGCACTGATTTCTTAACAGTCTTCTCTGATGCAACCATGCAAAATCAGATCCATCTGCTACAAATGTGCAAACACGGACACTGGATGTATTTGTTTTTCTTTCCCTGGGTCTCTTATGTACTCTAAAGAACAATAACCTCTTTAAGAGAGCACAGTTCTGATACATAAACATACACAATAAGTTTATATTACCTCACAGAGTGTGGAGTTTTTCTGCCCAAAGGTAAACAGACCTTTCCCCACAAAATCTCCCCTGGTGTTTCCTGGGTCAGCGAGGTGGTCTGCCTTACAGTAAATCTGGCCGCAGCAGTTTGTAGGGAAGCAGCAGTGGCTGTAAAAATGTTTAAAAACTGGATTGGGGGGGGGGTATTCACTCTGTTTGTTATGATAGACTGGATATACAGTTGAACAGTTGTGCAAATGCACAGAATCACTGTAACACATTTAAACTCAGGCTTGAATTCATTGTGTTTGAGAAATTGCAGGACTGTTTGGGCCTGATTCAGCCTGAGGAGAAAGCCCCAGGCCTCTGCCACCCACCGTACAGTGCCGTGTTAGGGCTGAGAAAAATATCACATCCATTTAGCACTCAGGCTCCACCTAGACCCCTCTTCCCTCTCTGTGTTTCTACACACAAACACTTAAACAAGAAGGTGTCTTCCCCAGACGTGTGATTCTCTGCAGAAGGACTGCAGCTAATGGTTATTTTCATCATTGACTACTGTGATGATCAGTTTTCTTGATTAATCGTTATTGTCTATACAAAGGCTAGTGCCCGACACCCAAGGTGCGTTATTCACACAGCTTCTTTTGTTGACAGTCTAAAACCCAAAGATATTCAGTTTACTGTCACATAAAACAAAGAGAAGCAGTACATTTTGTATGATTTAAGACCTTAAAACTAGGGAATATGGCATTGTTGCTTGAAAAATGACTTATGACTTTTTTTGTCAAAAATAATTGCAGTTTAAGTTCCTGTTAAACAACTAATCAATTAATCAGCTATTAGTTTGGCTCCACTTTGCAGGATTTTGATGCATTGGACACATCTGTATCAATCTGTAACTTACTGTAAAACGTTTTTTGTTTTTGCACATGGTATGGCGCGTCTGTCAGTCAACTGGTCAGCCCACCACTTTGATCCAGGCTGAAATTTCACAACACCCTGCTAAACTAATGACATTCCCATCAGCCTTTCTGAACTACGATGGTGAACATGTCACCTGCTAAACATCAGCATGTTAACATTGTAATTGGGAGCATTTTAGCATCATGACATTAGCTTTTAGCTCAAAGCGTGTGTGTGAAACCTTTGGGGTTTTGTTTTTGCTGCATGCATCGTTTTGTTGATCTCACAGAAAACCTTTATCAACTCTGCTCACCGTGTCTGTTACTAAATATTTGAGTGAAACACAGTCTTGACAGTTCTTCGCGGGCCGCGGCCACTAGTTTATGTAGTCATTGAGCTATAAGGTGCTTTGGATAAATGTCCACCAAATGGAGACCATATATTTTGGAATGTAAGGAACCAAAGCAGTTTGTTTAAAGAAAGCACGCTCTTTCTAAATACATCCTGTCTCCTCTACCCACTCTGCCCTCATGATAAAGCACTTGGTAGATGATCAGCGCGAGCCCTAATGGAGAATCTATGAAAGAGACTCAGAAAGAGAGTAAACAGAGCTTTACTCAGTGTTTACACTCTGTCTATCTGCAGACATCAGACCTGATAACACACACACACGCACACAATGAATGACCCTGACCCTGGAACCTGCTTGCCCTCGCTGGTCAAATAAACCTGGACACACACACACATGCACTTACACAGCTGCATGTTCTCTGGCAGTGCAGCTGATAAGAGAAAGAGATATAATTCTGGTGCGTTTGGGTGAGGAGAGATGACAGAGGTCAGACACTGAAGGCTTTTTCATTCACCTGGAACTTCCCATTCAACATTCCTTTGTTTCAACATCTTTCTCTTTCTACAAGTAAGGGCTGTGTGTGTGTGTGTGCGCAGGCATACCTGGTCTATGCTGCCTTACAGAGACAAAGCACATTAATTACACTCAAATAGCAATGCTCCTGCTAAAGATAACTAGCTTAGCAAAGTTGCAGCATCTCTGCTTTAGTGAGATTGACGTGACGTTGTGTAGATTCTTTTAAATCGTGGGTTCATTTGTTGTTTCAATATACTGTTAATTTTAAAGGTAGACAGAGATAAACAACCAAACTGGTTCAAATGGACAAGAAGAAGAAAGCTCTGGGGTTTTTTAAGGTCATATTGCAGTTATGAAAGTTCTTAATCAGCCTAAATAATAATAATGAAGCCATTACATTTTCCTGCAGCTGAATGAGTCTACTGTCAAGCTGCCCTTGGGCAAGGCACTCACCCTCACCCTCCCAACAGATCCAGTGGAGCCGTTCAGTTTGCCCCCCCTGGGTAAATAAAGGTTTTTAAAAATAGAGAGGAGTGTGCTGCGCGCGAGTAGTAAAGAAATAAAGGTCATTAAGATCGAAATCAGAGATGGAGAAGTGTGTGTGTGTGTGTGTGTGTGTGTGTGTGTGTGTGTGTGGCTCCGTGAGGAAGCGTGTGTGGACAGACGGAGCGTTCCCCCTGTCAGGGCACTTGAGAAGAGCCAGGTGGGCTGCATGGGGGTAAGAAGATGCAGGTCAGGGGCTCTGCTGCTCTGTAAATATTTCACATGGTGAAGGAGCGCGTGAGGTCAAACGTCTCATCGGCAGCTCAGACTTCCTCTGCTGTGGTGACAGGATTAGACTCAGGTCAGACTCCCTCTGCAGCCTCCAGATCTTTGGCCTTCAGTTTGGTTGATGGAGAAATTGCATAATTTTCCAATCCAGGTACACGGGGGGAATTAGAAAATCACCCTACTCAGGGGATTGTCAGCACACCTGAGCTTATTAAAGTTGTCCTACAATCCAAATTCTTCTTCTTTTACTTTGGAGCGGCACTAAAAGGAACTTTGTTGTTTGATAGCCGAATATTATTGGTCATATGCTAGTGCCATGTATATCAGCTATAAGTCATTGATAAAAACACATTTTAGGTTGCCAGGTTGTGACAAATCCCTTTTACTGGTGTCCATCCTTTTTTTTTTTTTTTGTGGAGATGCAATTCTACATGTTGGTAATACATTAATAAATGCTTAATAATAGTTGTTGGTTCTCCGCAGCCCCTCTCCAGAAGGTAAAAAGTCAAAGGGATTTTTCTCAACCTAGTAACCCAAATGTGGTCCTCATTAATGGATCAAGCATTAGCATGTGTTTTATTTATTATTACCAACGAATAAAGCCATTAGTTACAACTTTATTAACCTTTTATAAAGGCTTCTTTATTAGAAAGGGTTTCCAGCCTCCTCTTTATTCAGTTGAGATGTTTTTTCCCGTTAAGTCTAGCTGTTGTTTTTATTTGGCTTGTAATATCATCAATAACATTTAAAAAAGAAAATGACCTGATTTGTATTTTAAAATGTAATGTATATCAAATGAAATCTTATTTATATTTATATTTTAGTCTATTTGAAGGAGTCCATCACTATAGCAGTGTTGGAAACTCATCTTCACAGACTTAATGGAGAAGGGGGGGGGGGGTAATGGAGTCTGTGTTTAGGTATTTCTCGAAAGGCGTTACATAGCTCTGGCTGTGTGGGGGAATGTGACGAGTCAGTAACATGCTTGCTGTTCCGACTGTTTTCTCACGGGAAAACCACCCGAGAAACCAAACCGGCGTTTGGAGCACACGTGTTACTTTTTGTTACATCAGGGCCTTTCATTTTGTCTAAGGAGGTCGACTGTTAAGATAACACAGGAATGGTACAGGATTACTACTTATACCGTTCAAATGGGCTGCAGAAAATCAAGTCCCAATGGCAGGATTACGCCAGGTAGCGTGGCACATTAACAATCCTTAAATACCTTTGCGGTGTTGAAGAGTCTGGCACTGACTGCAGAAGTGTTGGTGAGCGTTGGAGGGAGTTGTAGAAGTAATAGGGTGCTGCTGTTCCAAACCTGCATGCTGCTCTAATTTGCACCGCGATAATGTGATCCATGTGTTTGTAAAAGCCAACTCACTCACGCCGGTTTGTTTCTGGCATTGTAAGCGGACTTACATAGACCCCAAGCAAGGAGCAGACAGGCGGAAGAGAACAGAAATGATCCAAGAGAGCTTGGCAAATAAAATGAATAATTACCAAATCGCTAACACTCACTTTCCAATATGATAGTACACAAATAAGTGAGAAAGGGGACGACCTCAATAACTGAGCATTGTATAGCAGATAATGATGAGTTACTAGAGCACAGACTGGGAGATATTAAAATAATCAATTATTAGGTAATGATTAGTTGATCGGAATAACGACCACTTTCTTCACAAGTCGTTCCTGATTTGCTCTGAACTAGTAGCCACTCACCCACCAGACTACTAATTACTTAACCCTCTATGGCATGGTCTATTGTTTTATTCTGTTGATTTTTTACATTTCGACTTTTGTGACAAGTTGGAACCACGTGTGGTGTTTGTCAAAATAAAACTATAGTTTGTGTTCATTATTCCATTTATCATATGTACTATAGAAAACCTTGGTATATCAGTACCCTCATAGTGCATATGATTGATTAACTTAGGGACACCCAAGCCGCCACGAAATGAGGTGACATTTTTTTTTTCTTCCTTACTCATCTGACCATTACTTTATGGAAGTTTTGATTAGACTTTATAACTACTAACCAATCAAGGGTTAAGTTTTTTAAAGTAGGCTAATGGTCAGATGGCTCCCACGTTTCTTTTTACAGGCGATTACAGGGTCGTTTTGGCTTGAATGCGCTTTTTATGCTCTTTCTTGTTAATTCCTGTTTGCCATTTCGGGGCCAAGTTTCTTTCGTTATTTAAAATAATCAAAACATTGTGCTGTTCAGTCACGACCGGCGTCACGAGCTCTGGTGAGCGCTCCTGCTCGATGCCAATTAGTCGCTCCCATTTCATCCTCAAAAAGTTTTATGGTACTTGTTATGCGGAGACCAGAGCTCGAGGGCTTTCTCTACTCTACACACATCTTCCAGGGGTGTGGGCGTGGTTTGGAGCCAGCGCTCGCGTGTCACCCAAGCCGAGTCAGCAGCTGGCACGCGCCCCCCGGTGACGCGACGCGGAGCGCACGCAGCGAAACGTTCTTCAAACGGTCTGTCGTCCCGCAGCGCGCGCACTCGCCGCTCCTTTTACGAACCTCTCGACACAAAACAATGTTTTTCTGCCTCAGACGCAACGTTTGCCTCGGTTGAACCCCGCCATGTAGCCCGCGCGCGCGCGCTGTACGGAGCTCCGGGGGATCGGTTCGCTGGATATTGCGGCGCGGGAGCAGCAGAGCGCGCCGCTCGCTGGTTCTGGTGTGCGGGAGACGGTGACCGCCGGGGCGGACGGGCCACCATGCTGTGGGCTGCGCGCTGGGTCACTGCTGTGCTCCTGTGTGGGGCGGTGGCACGGTACTCCGGCGACCAGTGTAGCTGGCGGGGAAGGTGAGCGTGAAGCTGGACAGAAGTATTTCTGATCATCTCGGTCAGGAGCGGAAATAATCGATTATAGCTGGCGATATGTTATCATAGGCGACAAAGAAATCCCACCCAGCACATAATTCAGGAATGTTATGCACGTTATAGTGATTTTAATCCACAAGGAAATATAAACCATTTCTAAAGTGATCTTGCACTTTCATGTACTTTGGACTTTAAGCTATGGATATTAAATTGTGGGGGGATTCACGAAAGGAACCTCAGTCGTGTGTGAGCGGGAGGTTGTGTCTTTGAACTGGTTCTGTTGTGCATTGCTCGGGATTACAAGGGCTCAAAGGAGTGAATGGACGCGTGGATGTTTGTTTAAGATTTAATGTAATCTTCAGAAAGGGCACTCGGAGGTCAGAGCAGAAATAAGTGCTTTCATATCTGACTGCAGATCCGCTATGGAAACTACAGTTAATCATGTTTTTGGCTGCTTTGTGTCATTGCTACTACTCAGAAGTCGTTTGACGTCAGATCTCAGTAATTTATATGAACATCTTTATTAAAATCTTTATCACACAATCAGTGTTCTCAGAAAGGAAAATGACTAATACCAATTATATGTGGACGGGAGGTGCTTTTTTGGACTTTTAGAGAGTACTTTGACAAGGTTCTCCATATCTAAGACATGCTCTCTGTAGGGTTTTGGAAATGTATTTATGATCAGAGGAATGTCTCCGCTCCAGTTCCTATCTTAAGTAAATACAGCTATATGGCCCCTTTGATCACTCCTCCAAGTCCCCAAGTCATAAAAAATGAAAGCCCGTGCCCTGCACTCTGTGTTGTAAAGTTTGCCAGCCTCGAACTTCTAACAACTTAATGGCCCAATCAGTTCCTGGTGTTGAGGTAGCTTATGCACATCAGAGACTAGCGACCACATCACTCCAAAGTGACAGGTTTGTTGGCAGGCAGCTGCACCAGAGTTGCTCTTAACGAATGTTGTAACACCCTTAAATCCCTTCCATGTGATTCTTTAACTCTGTGATGTGCAATGTTTCTTCTCATCTGCAGCGGTTTGAGCCACGAGTCCCATCGCAGAGACGTGGAGCAGGTCTACCTCCGCTGCTCCCAGGGCTCTCTGGAGTGGCTCTACCCCACGGGAGCCATCATTGTTAACCTGCGGCCAAACACAGAGCCCTCATCGGGACACATGGCAGGTCTCCATGTGTGCATCAAACCCCACGCTTACTCCCAGGTACAGTAAGACACCAATCTTAAGAAATGAACGTGAGCTTGATGAATCCCAGTAAAGGCCAGAGTTGCATTCATATGCTTTACAATCAGAATATTACCATTGCAATATGATGTATGGGATGGTTGGAGCTTATATGTGTCCTCCCGGCCCCCCATGTTCAGGGTTCTCATGTGTACCTGGAGCATGCCGGGGATCTGACGTTGCTGCTGGCAGAGAAGGACCACGCTCAGGGCGCAGTCCACTGCTTCAGCCTGGCCGAGGGAGCTCTGTTTGTGGAGGCCGTCCCTCAGACAGACATCAGCCGGAGGATCACAGCTTTCCAGTACGAGCTGGTGCCCAGTCAGGGGCCCGGGACACACATGTACCCATACCTGCACCCTGGCTTATGTAAGAGAATATCATGCACCCATTCTTCAACATATACGTTTTCTTACATGTAGAATAAAGAGATACAGTCTTATTTGTATTGGACCCTTGTGTAATGTAGTGCATTAATAAGCATTAAGGCTTAAAAAAAGTAATTTTCTGCTGAGTTTTGTCTTGTAATTCATATACTTGTCTTATATATATATATATATATATATATATAATTTTATACTGACTGTTTTCTATTTACCTACTAGTTCTTAAACATTTAAATCAGAGCATTCAGTTTCACTGGCCACTTACAAGTTTGTAACATACAGTATATTATAGTATTCAAATTTTCAGGTTACTTTTCAGATTAAGATTTTACATACAAAACATACGATTATTTCATTACGTATGATGCCTGTTAAATTTACTACCCAACAGTATAAATAGTTCAAATTCCTAATTTTGAACAATTAAAACATGAAAGTACCTCTTACATGTTAACACACCAATAATAATGATCCAATGATATGTTAATATAACATTTATAAGGACTGTTTTGCATAATGAGTACTTTTTGTTGCTAATAATATTAATTTTGAATGCAAGACTAATGTAGTATTTCTATAGTGTGGTACGTTTACTTACTTCCTGCAACACCGGTTGAATGTTTGTGAACTTAAACACACCAACAAGCAAATGTTTCCAAAACCACTCATGCATGCAACTTCATTATCAGTAGAAGAACTAAAAACAAAGGAGAAAAGTTTAAATATTCACGGCAATAGACTAACTGTCTCGAGACAATTTCGGTTTTCTCAAAGTTGTTTTTGTCTGTTTTTGTGCAAATTGATTTGATTGGTTAAAATGATGTGTTAAACTCCTCTGACTTGACACAGACACTGACGTAAAGAGAAGGTGACAATAGTTCACCGTTTCTTCATCTCACCTACGCGACGCCCTCTCCTCCCCCACTTCCTCTCTCCCACACTCCCTGGACTCAGCCAGACTTATGAAAACAAGCAGGCCAATCAAAAGGTCACGTCAGGGTCAACCACAAGGGTCAGCCAGTCGTCTCTCAACTGTCAATCAAGAACAGACTTTTTTTTTTTTGGGTAGCCCACCCGTATGAGTAAAGCAGTCTGGCGGAGGGGAGGGACGGTGGGTGGAGAGGAAGGCTGGACTGGGTACCTAATGAGACAGAAGAAAGCCTGTCCGAGCCTGTCTGTGTGTGTGTCTGGGCGTTTTATAGATGTTTTTATAGCTGACAGGGTCAGGGGCTAATTCTCTCATTACGTCTCTTCCCTCACCTGCTGCTTTCATCCACACACTCTCTTGATGTCTCGTAGGTCTCGTAAACACCTGCTAATACAGAGAAAACGAGAGAACAGGGACTAAAAGACTATTCAATAAAATTTTATATAGCGCCATATCATAACAAAGTTATCTTTGTTCTTATACTTTTTCGTATAGAGCAGGTCGAGACCAACGCCTATTATTTACAAAGACCCAACATTCCCACCATGAGCAAGCATCATGCGACAATAGCAAGGAAAAACTTATAACAGGTAAAAACCTTGAGCAGAACCAGGCTCTAGGTGGGCGGTCCTCTGCCAGCTATCACAGGATGATACTAAAGCTAATGAGAAAAGGAAATTAATCGTGGTTTCTTGTGTTAAGTATTTGTTCTCTTTTTTCATGTGTTCCATTTTAGCCTCCTGTAAACCCTGTTCAGATGAAGAGGTCCTCATGGCTGTGTGTAGCAGTGACTTTGGTAAGTACATATACACAAAAACACACACGTACACATTAAAGGAATAGTTTGACATTTTAGGAAATAGGCTTATTGCCTTTCTTGTCGAAAGTAAGATGAGATTAGATGAGGAGATGGATACCACTCCCACGTGTCTGTTTGGTAAATATGAAACTACAGCTGCATAGCTTAGCTTTTCATAAAGACATGGAGAAACAGTTAAGACTGACTCTGTCCTAAAATAAACAAAGCCAGCCTTCCTGAAACTAAAGCTCAATAATTAAATATTAATAATTATTATTAATTAACTACTAATTATATTTTATCTCATTTGTTTAATCTGTGCCAGACTATTTCTTGTCCAGGAACAATTACCAGACAATCAGCGGAGCTTTCAGGGAGTTACTGTTTCCAGTCTTTATGCTAAGCTAAGCTAACTGGCGCCTGGATCCAGCTACATGATAACCGTACAGACAAGAGAGTGGTATCTTCTAACTCTCGACAAGAAAGCAAATAAGCGTATTTATCAAAAAGTCACTCTTCCTTTAAACGGAAACTTTGTAACTTTTACTCAACAGTGGCCAGTAGCGCCACAAGTAAACAAACAGGATAATGGCACAATGAATTTCCCCCACATTTCCCAAGATTCTCTTTTCTTTGAAGGCATCATTATGTCATCTGCATGAGCTCAAATTCAAGTACAAGGTCAGCAAACTGACTCAGTGACACAACAGCTTCTGTCTTAAGTTTGCTAACATTAGCAACCGTTAGCTACTGGTCAAACCAGACCAAGTAAGGCTGTAGCAGCAGAACCCTTGAGTGCATTGAGTTGAGTAAGGTTTTTTTTTTACTCATTAATTCAACTTTTGATCTGTAAGAGGAAGACCGTGTTCAAGACACATAGTCCCACTTTAATTCACACACTTGCATTTTAGTTATTCTAGATTCATTGATTTAATCTCCTTCTCCCCATCTCTCCTGATCCTGTCTCTGTAGCTGGCAGTGGCATCTTCCGAGGTGTGGCATCAGGTACTAACGACTACTCCCCTGTTGTGGTGACTCTGAGTCGGCTGTTTCGTCAGAAGAGCCGGCTGTTTGCTTGGAGTGGAGCCAGAGGACGGAATTGGAGTGGACGTATCAATGTTCCCACACAGTGCGCCGTGCACTCTGGAGGGGATGAGTACCTTTTGACTGGCTCTGTCCATTTTGGCGAAGCCTGGCTTGGCTGCGCACCTCGCTACAAGGACTTCCTGAAGCTGTATGCCACGGCACAGAAAGCTGGAACAAACCCCTGTCAGATAGACACGGACTGAGAGATTTTCTTCATGGTTTTGGGTGAAACAGGGTGGAGCGCTTCTCAAAAAACGTCAGTGAGAAAGACATAAAGAAAAACTGATAGATGAGCTGATTTATGGACCCTTGGCCATCATTAAAGGCTACTTCTGCAGCTTCTCAGTTCTGTGCAACTTGTTGCATTGGAGCAGCAAAGACAGTTTGAACATTTTAGTAACCAATGGGCTGCCTAAACTAAAATGTCCCCATTTGACTATACTTGTATCCTGTATGTTTTAAATGTGTTTGTGCATGAGTGAGACAGCAACTTAATGAATGAGAGCTTAAATTAATGTTGTGCGTAACTGGTTAAGTATGTTTTTAATCTCATGACGATACCGCTTGTGGGATCATTCTTGAAATGAAAGTTTGCTTTGTAAAAAGCTTTCTGTAAAATTTAGGAGTCTTCTGAGAGAAGTCTACAGTATGCAGCTCTGTGAGTCTTTATCTACTTAGTGTGTGTGTGTGTGTTTTGCTAATGAGTTCAAAGGGTCTATAAATTTACAGAAAATAAAAAGCCATCCTTCAGCTTGTCCTTCTGTTTAATTCAGGAAAGGTATGCATTTGAAATATCCATCTCTTGTTTGTGAGTGAGCCAGTATGAACCGTATGGGGACCCTGCATTATGTTTTATACTGTCACATACCACATGGCACGCTGAGGCTCTGTGGTTGAGGTGCAGATAATTAAAAGCAAATGGCAAGTGAAGGGAATAGTAGAAGGAAGGACCAAAAGTTACCAGCCGCTCTGTTGGCACCACATGGGTGCAAACAAAGAGATATTGTGCTCCTAGCTCTCCAAAAGAAAAAACCATTAGGAGTGTTCAGTGACCATTAGCTGGAAGGAGCGCAGCAGTGCGTCAGTGCTGTCGTAGATGCCCCTGTGGAGCTTTGATGAGCCACTGTTCTGGTTGGCATCCTCTTTGCCTCTGTGTGTGTGTGTGTGTGTGTGTACGTTCATGCATTTACAGATGAGTGAGAGAGCAAAAAGCAAGAGAAGCAATTATGTTTTCCACCTAGCCAACAAGGTCCAATTCAATAGTTAATGTGATAATGTATTTTGTCGTGTAAGCCGACTCCTTTGGCCTAAATTAACATTCGAGATTGAACTATGAGCACTTTTTTTTACAGCTGCAGATACTGTAATTTCAGTGTCACATTATAATTGGATTTCACTAGTCTGCTGGTAGCCAAGCAGCTGTGTGATGAGCCACTGATGACGAAGCACGTAAGAAGCAGCTGATGCCAATCAGCTAATGCTAACGTGACATTTAGCACTTTGCTAGAGCTCACGCAATGTTTTAAACATTTATTTCAGGACAAAAGGTGTCGTCGTCTCATTACTGCAGAGTGGGTGCCCCTTTAAAAAGCACATAGCTGAAGTTACAGGAAATATGCAGAAAATGTTTTGTGGTAGCCTGACTGCAGCAGAAACGTGTCTGTCAAATGGGCAGAGAGCTGAAAGAAGAGGCGGATGTGTGAATGATCTTAGAGGGGTGAATGTGCACAGCTCCCTCTGCCTGCTGTCAGCAGTTGTGTGTGATGCTTTCCCTCTTTCCTCAGGAAGAGCAAGAATGGATGGAATGTCCCCACCCACACACACACACACACACACACACACACACACACCTCCATGTGCAGAGATCAACCATGTGTGTTGTCCTAAATCAACTGTTCTTTTTACCTGACGGGCATAATTTAAAGCATGCGGGTGTTCTGAAACTTTATTTTTTGTCTCAAATGTACAGCAACTATAGAGCACAGAGAGGGTCAGAAATACACCATGCAAACACAGTGCTGAGCATATGCAAAACACTTGAAGGGGATCTCCAGCAATTTAGTAATGCACTAGCATAAAGTTGAGCGACTCACAAGAGACAGGTTAAACAAGGAATGGTCAAAATCAGATATCCAGACTTTTAAAGGGTCTTCAGACAGAAAGCGAAGCGAGTTTTTGAGCCGACAAGACTGCATACAAAGAAAATCGGAAGACATGAGTAGGTCCTAACACCTTTAGTCCGTGGTAGTGTAGGTCAGGAGAGCCCAAACCACTGAATCCTACATTTCCCATAATGACACGTATTTGTGTATTCAATTACCCTTACTGGCTTGTAAACACCCAACAAACTCAATGCCCCCAGTTTGTAACACAGACAATTTGTAGCCGTAGGCGTAGCAGTCAATTTGGTGAAGTAAAAGGAATTTCACCTAAGAGAATAAAGCTTACAAATTCACAATAATAGGTTAAAAAGTGAAAGCAAGAGAGTAAGACAGAGGTAGACATTAACACATTGCACGAAGGTTTAAGATAGAACCTAAAAGCTGGAGAGGGTCACCTATATATAACAGTTCCTCCGCCCTTCACACACAAGGGATATAGTGTGTGTGTTTTTCTTGGGTCGTAGTTTGAGAAGACCACAACACACGCGTCCTGCGCACTGCCGACATGCAAACAGGCCACACTGCAGAAACCCAACCCACAGCAGCAACACCCAAAACCATTTGGAAACCCAACCTGGCAACAGTCCAGCTCGACTTGGCATCCTCGCTAATTCGGGACACACTTATTGCCGTGCACAACTTTATGTATCCACCTTTCGGTGTGAGCGCGCGTGTGAGACGTGGAAACAGTTTGTGCTGCAGTATGCGAGAGGCACAGCTGAGCGGTCAGCTGGAGTCAAGGGAAAGGCTGAGCTCGGGGGAAAACACACTCGCGTGCTTTCACCCACATATTTACCACCACTGGCATTTTATAATGCATTGGCCAGGGTGCGGTCAGTATTTCAACGATGGCAGAGTGATTTAGGTTGTAAGTACGTGAGGTTTTTACAGGGGGTCCAATGTAAAAATAAATAATAACTCGAAAAGTTTCAAATACAAATATCTCAAACAAGACAAAATATTGAATTATTTTAATATGCACAGGGCAAATGTCATATTATGTTTAATATTCGATTAGGATAAAAGGTAGTTTACTGTCCAGTTGCATTCACGTCTCACAGTGTAGGCCTAATAAGATAGGGTTGGATAGAGTGCCTCCTTGTGGCGCCAATGTGAACACTTCTATGGCAGATCTATCTACTTCAAACAAAAAGGAACTGTTTGTACTTCAAAACCTACAAGGATGCAGTAACTGAATTCATACAAATATGAACCCAAACCCACCGGGTTCGAGTGAAAGTGAGTTTGTTTTCTTGTCACTGTGTCAGATCAGGCGATTGTAGAGTCACTATAGAGAAATGATTCAGACCACACGTGGGTCAGCGACCACTCATAGTTTTTGCCATCTGTCACGACGCGCGCGGTGTCGCGGGGAAGGAGGTGACGGGGACCGACCACCGGTAAACAAACAAGCTGCGTGTATGATACAGGCTGCCTTGCGGAGAAGACATCTCCACCTAGCAGCACTCAACGACACCACCTTTGCTCTCCCTTCGCCGTGTTTACAGTCGTGCGCGGAAGAGCGCTCCGTGCTCTCATTGGTCAGCGTCACGGAACACGTGTGGTGCACGTTTGTGGTTGAGGGCGTTCAGACGCTGCTTCGGTTGTGGTCCACAATTTAACACGTACAACCAGCTAAAGCGAGCACTTTTCTCACCCGACGCCCTGCGTGTTGGTGAGATATGGCAAGTGTATTCGGGTCGGGCTAATGATGGGCCGATGTATGGAGCTAAATTAAGGTCATAAGTTTTGTTCATTCGAAAAAAAATCTGAGTCTGAAAGTTCAGGTCTTCTTTTTTCGCTTTCAGATCACAACGCCAGTTAACGCTAGCCCTGTGCGTAACTTCCACCTAAAACCCCATTTTCTCTTCCATGTATGGCCCCATGTTACAAAAATGGCACATCCACATTATTTAGAGTTATTTGACAGAGCATCTGTTCTAAAATAGGTAACTTACTTGCGCACTGGAGCCAGCAGGTTGACCTGGCAGAGCGGACGCCATCCTATTACGCTGCGTTCACAGACGCTGTGAAAGTGGGAAAATTTTGAATTAAAGTGTGGTTGTTCAAATGCACAATCTGGCAAAGTGTATTGCTCTTACACTATGATTGGTGCCCGATGCTGTCTAAAACAGTTTGTTAAACAGAGCTTTGTCACTGGTATCAGTTGTTTAACTGCCAATCACG
>JAVQJD010101540.1:0-18489 GCA_036023655.1 Nannoperca australis
TCCGGTCTCAGTGCTAGCATCTTTGCTAACATCGGCAAAGATGTGCTTTGCCCGTAGATCGTACTTCAGACTTGTTGTGCTTTGGTGGAAAGACAGTTCATCACTGCAATATGTGCACAAAACTTTGGTTTTATCTAAACCTTCATATAGAAGCTTTTTAAAACGAAATTTGCCGTTCAGCACACTGGCGAGTGTCTCCTCAGTCATTGTGTTATCTGAGTTCACCGCGGCTTTTAGTAATTCAGTCAGGTAAAAATTTGTGCTGGAATTATGGGAGGAAGTTGGGGTCAAACTTAGCAATTCGATTAATTAGCGTAAAATGTTTTAATCGTGTTAATATTTCCAGATTAATCTCAAGCGTTAATGTTGACAGCCCTATTTATAACAGCTCAGGTCCATTCAAGCAACCTAAACATTTATTTGCGCAAAACAAACATCCTTATCTCCAAGTTGTATAGCCTCCAGGCCTACTGTTTTTGAATAAAATGACAGGAAAACATTTGTGGATGCATTTGTATCCGATTCAGTGATTTAATCTTAGAAATAATCAACATGTAAATCGATTTATCTAAATAGTTGTTAGTTGCAGGCCTATAACTTACTCAACCAACTCTGATGTGCCTATTTGGGGAAGTAGGCTGCCCGTTTCTAGAGGACTGCCATGTTTCTACTGTGCTCAGTGTTTGTAGCCACTCACTCAGAGCCAGCCAACACCATTGAGTGGTTACAAACGGCTGACTTGCAGTAACTTTCAGCCAGCAAGCATGTTGAGCATCTGAGCTGGTTGCTCAGCACTATAGGAACACACCTACCGATTTGTATTGCATTGCGATGTGAATGCACTATAACAAATATGTTGTGAATCTGTTGTTCCTGCAGGCCAATAACTTGTTTTTCTGTTCATTTCCCCTCCACCATCCTGCAGTACTGCAAGTGTCTGGCACTAGGGCAGCCATTCTGCTTTGGCCAGCAGGATATGCCCCGGCTGAGGAGGCAAATGTACAAAGAACTGTGTCACTGCAAGCTTACCCTGTGACCCATCACCCCAACCCTAGCCCGCCATCTCCACCTTCTCCTACCACTGACCCTAACAAGATGGAGGGACAATGATATAACAAGAAGAGGACAAGGGGAGCAAATGAGTGACTGGGGGGGAAAAAAACTTTTCAAAAACTTTATTTTTTCTCTGCCAACATCCAGAGAAAGTATTTCTTGTATTGTAGGTGATGTCATTGTTTTGCTTTTTGTCTCTTTGCTTCCCTCTTTCCACCCATTGAAAACTGATTTAATTTCCATGTCATTGTTATTCCTTTGTGGTTGACAGAGTCCAAGACTAGCTTCCGTTGTGGGAATGTGCTAATCTTCAAACCTATCGTAGTCCACTTGTGTTTTTCAGTCTGAATGGGAGCATGAAGATCATGAAGATATCTAAATAATCCAGTCCAAATGAGGGGTTCGACCACAGTTAGTCAAACCTGAATACTACTTTCACGTAAGATGCCTAAACACTTATTGCAGAGGTAGCGTGGTTGGATTGCTAAATAATTTGAACCAGTCTGTGTAAGCTTGTGGTTAAATAGTACCAGTGGATTTCCATGACTTCCACCCATCCAGTCCACACATTAGTTTGTATTCCATTCAAATGTGAAAAGTATGAAACTCGTCTTTGACATAAAATACACTCCCCCATGCTTCAGCCAATGGTATGTTGACAATGCTATCTAGTCAGCGCATAATGTTTTCCACTCTAGTGTGATGTGACATTTCCAATGTATAATTTTTGTATAACAATTTCCTTCAGGATGTTTAGATGGATTTAAAGTAATGCTGAAAATGGAACTTAGAATGCATAGTAGAGGCTGTCTTTTGACATCAGAAAACTCTGTTCCAGCGGGTGAGGAGTCATTCTAGTGCATTTTTTCTGAGGGAAATCAGAATTCACACAACATCCTTGGAACACACCACATATTTACCCCTTTGCTGGGAACTTCCTCTGCCTCAATCAGTCATACAAATAGAACATTTTCATATGGGGAAACTGGATCTGAATCTGTGGATCATTGCCTAAACAAGCCTGAATGACACATTGGCTCAAAGAGGGGGATATCTTTACATTGCATTTATATTTTTCTGTGTTTATCTCTCAGTAAATGTGTTGATATGCTTATTGCTTTAAGCAAATTGTGTTAAAAGGAGGATTACTAATCTGTGTAGTTTTGGAGTAAATTTAAAAGAGATCCTCTGGTTAGTATTTCTTTGAAAGTTTAAAAGGCATTTTTGTGAGGAACATGGCTGCTACAAACAGATCCAGTATGTCTACATCGGAGTTACAGTACACTTCTTGTCATTTTATAATGAAAGACAACTTTGTTGATAGTTGTATGTTTTTCTTTTTTCTTTTTTTTTTTCAATCAGGAGTTGGTGCAACAGAGTTGACAGTTTTATATATCTTCTACAATGCATTATGGTTGCTAAATAAAAATACACAGCAAACAAGTGATTGTGCATTTTATCAAAGCTACTTAATGGGCATTAGCTGGGCATGCTGACATGATTTTAAATTATCTTAAGTCCAGTGGGGAAATGTAACTACATTTGCTCAAGTACTACTTAAGTACACAATTAGGGTACTTATACTTGAGAATTTACATTTCATGTTACTTATTACATTACTACTCCACTACATTCAGAATTATTACTCATTAAATGTATCTGACGGCTATAGGCTAGTTACAGCATACTTTGCAAATTAAGATTTAAAATTTTAAAAACAACATGATGGGCTTATAAAATATGATGCATTGTCACTGATTAAACTACCCAAAAATATATAAAAAGGTTCAAATTAGCCTTTTGGATCCATGGTATTCCAATGGTTTGATGGGACCTTTGTTACATGTCTTTTGTCTTAAGCCCTATATGTATGTAACCCTAGTTTGACAGCATAAGAGAAATTGAAAACACAGGAGAAGAGAGAGGTGCTGACCTGACATGCGAAGGTCTGTAATGTCACTGCCATCACTTAAGGTGACCCACAACATCTTGTTCATCATAATTATCAATATGAATGAAATGTGTTCCAATTAGCAAAAACATAAATATAGTTTATATATTTAAAATGGACTACTTTTAGTTCAACAAAATGATTATAATAAATAGTATATCTATATACTAAATTGGAACAACTGTACCTTGGGGCATGTTCTATATAGTAATGTTACCTCACACTGACTTTTCAAGCATCCCTTGTGAATTTAATTAAAATATGCTAAAGATGACTACAATATGACTTATCCACTATTTCATGTTGTACGGATGATCGTGTTTTGTGTTACTAACTACCTAGGATTAAATTTTTTTTTCCTAACTAGGATTAGGGTTTTTCCACGTTGACAAATGGCTTAATTGAGAATGGGGGATCTATAAACGTGTACCCCGGGTGAAAGGAGTTTGGTTACCTCGTTTGCTTACAAAATGTAAACTCCACCCCCCTGGCATGCTAACGGTAAAACAATCGTACACTACTACAGACGAAACGATCCACCTACTTTTATATGACGTACAAATCGACGAATCACAAGTCACTATGGGCGGGATTATAGCTAAATGACGGCGATCTGTTGCAATGAGAAAGCCTCTTTGTGTGTTGTCAACGTATATAAGACATTTCTGCCGCAGTTTCTTTCTTTGGAATAATGTCGGCTGAATATGATAATAGGTGAGAATCATTTTTATGATCTTATGGGTATTTTGTGTTTCAGACGTTGATTTACATGTTTATGGCGAAATGTGTGTCTTTGTTACGTATGAGTCTTTGGGATGTAGACATTGGCCGAAACATCCTGGTGTTTCTTTGCTCGATTAACGCTTAGGCCTGCAGATAGCCTGCCTCAAACTAACGTCACCGGTCTTCGCATTTTATAAACCAATACGATGACCGCATGTTACTTTTTGGTCTTTAAAGTGTAACTTTTATATTTGGCTTCGTAAATTGTAGCGTACAAGTTGGTTTCAGGTTGCACAAATGAGGGAGATCGCGGTTGGTCATGAACGTAACAGAAGCTAATTAACTGGCAACCGGTGCTTTGGGTAGCACGTGAACAAGCGTGGTGTAGGCCTTCCCAGATTCTATTTCAAATGCTTCTATCGTAAAATACTTAACATTACATTTAAGAGTATATTGGAAATGCGGAATTCTCACATTTTCACACAGTGAATAAAATCTCGGCATTGGTAGTGTAGATGCAAATAGATTTATTCTTTTTGCACGACGGGCGCACATGGTCGTGGTAGTGTTAATCGGCGGGTTGGACAATGCCGGTAGCGTAACTTTAGGCCGCAAAGTGCTGGTGGAAGCTTTTCCCATAACATTGTTCAAGGTGAAAGTATACTACCTCCTCGAAACAAATATCCGATTTATGTCGGTGTACGCATCGTTAATGTGTTTCGCTGACACAAGTGTAATTAAAGACAAACTGGGGGGGGGGGGGGCCGTGTCTAGCGGGCCGCGGCTATAACCAGCTAAGCTTTTTGTTCACACTATGGCACATTTGCATTAGAACGGCGTCATGAAATCCACCTTTCAGAATAATCTCTCGGTAAAGCAAGAATAAGTAGCATTTTGTAAATTAGCTGATTTTTAAATCGTTCTAGCTAGGTGAGGCCATTATTCCCATCGACTCGCTTCCGACTTCTCAGCCCTGACTGAAGAAACGACCATCTTGAATATATGTAACGTTAGTAGAAATGGCGGACTCCTGAAAAGACGTATTCTTAGAAGGATACACGCAAAACGTTGGGGGTTTCCCCCCTTAATCTAGCAGCCTGAAAAGGGTGTTTGCCATGTTTACTAGGTAGCATATGACAATAAAATAACTGATTATGCAGACATCTGAGAAACTTAATCGATTAATAAAAACACATGTATTGTGTAAGTTTGTCAGTCAAGAGTAGAGATGCAGAGTTGGGAGGAGGAGGAGAACTATCCCCCTAAGCTAAGTTTTTATTCATCCAGTGATTACACTTTTTTTGTGTTTTTCTTTTGTCCTGGATTCTTAAACTGTGTTCTGATGTTGTGTGAAAGAATTGGCATTGTGGCCCAGACCAACCTACCACAATTTATCACACACTCACATTCCCATTAATATACCAACCGTGCCACTCCCTAAAAACTAAACTAAAGCTGTGTAAACCGTGAGTATGGCAGGTAAAAAATCACCTATCAAAGTAATTTTAATACAATGCTGAAAATTCGATTTATCACATTTTGTATAGATTTTAATAAGAGAGCTAATTTTGTATTCATTATTTGCATGTGTAACATGCAGCTATTTCCCAGATGCCTTAATTTTCAGTTGTGTAAAACTGGTTTATCTGAATGCATCTGTTCCACTGGAACACTGCACTACCCTGCTGAAACCCTCTATATAGTGTTTATTTTGTGTGTGTGACTTAAAATAGGAATATTTAGCTTTAAATATGTGATTGGACCAGCCCAGTGTAAGTTAAGAAAAAGAACGGGCCCGTCTTACTGTTTTGTTTTTCTTATTTTTGGGGGTCTTTTTTCCTTTCTTTTTTCTTCTTCTTCTGAGCTAGTCAGACAAAAAAGGCCCACCGGGAAAGTGCCCGGTTTGCCAGATGTCCAGCCATGCTCACAAGGAATGATACCAGTGACTTCATTGTCTTGTCATTTACAGAGACAATGGCCCAGAGGGCATGGAGCCAGATGGGATCATTGAGGTGAGTCACCTAGAACTGTGGTAATTAGGACATTAAAACACTTGGCCTGGCACACATGGCATGATAATACAAACGTCTTAAGATGTGTCTGAATTGTTGTCTTGCCCCATTCAGAGCAACTGGAATCAAATTGTGGACAGTTTTGATGAGATGAGCCTGCGCGAGACTCTGCTTAGGGGAATTTATGCCTATGGTTTTGAGAAGCCTTCCGCAATCCAGCAGAGAGCCATTGTCCCTTGTATCAAGGGTAAGTCAAATGTACTTTTTTCCTCCTTTTCTTAGTAACTTGTGTGTAGATGCATACATGTCCGATCACTTCATTATTTTAGTTATGTACTTGTGGTCAATGCTTTTTAAATCTATAGATATTTGTATTTTAGAATAATTATCTTCTTCAATACACCTTATTTACAATTATTAGGAATACTGTAGTATTCACTCAGCCCAGTAATGGCGCACTTGCAACACACTTAAATCTTACATTACATTTAGGCATTTAGCAGATATAAATGTACTTATGCTATAAGTACATCCCTGCCAATGGCGGAATCAAAAAGAGCATTAAATCTAGGAACGGATTATCTTTGTACATTCTGAAATACAATGCATTCAAACTAAAATACAATTCCACTATAATATCGTACAATATGCTAAGGCTACACGAGTCCTGTTTTACTCATCAGGAGTGCCCTTTCTTGACTGGGGATTCTAGCTGAATTTTAGGGAGCATCCAAAGTGTCTGGTCTAGTTGGGGTACAAGTATTTAAGAATCTGAGTGATTATGGTCATAGTGGGCTTGAGAAAATGAGAAAAGCGGTCAGTGATGGTAAGGAAATGGCTCTAATGGAAATGGTTTTATAGGGTGGCTGCTTAGACATATTACTGCCTCCTACTGGAGTGGAGTAATGTGACACTGCGGCAGACAAAGGAATAAAGGTTCACAATATTATGGCTGTGGGTGACAATGCCCGTCCTATACATTTTTGAAGTTGGGTCAATGTGAGTCCATATTTGGTTTGAAGTTTTTAACAGTTTTCATGCTTGTACACAACATTAAAGTGCAATAATTCAGCTGACAAAATTAGACCTATAGGGTGCTTCTCAACTGATTTTGAATCATCAAAGTTTAGGGCGCGCTTTACAGTATTGTCATGAACAAAGGCTTACTTCTGACCAAATGGAAAAGGAAATTCCAGCTCCAGTTGTAAAACTTGTGGGACGTCTTTTTTGGTTTGACTTTTTCCAACCTATTATGATGGATTATTTTGAATGTGGCTTCAAACACATCATCCAAGTCACCTTTGTAACTTAAACTTAAGTTTGACTAGATCGCTGTTTATTTGTAATGGGGCTAGGCAATAAAATGCTCCATTGAAGAACTCAATGCAGGATGCCATTGTTAACATGAAATGCCACTAAACTTCAGTTTAGAGGTATTCTGACAAAATGGCCACCTAAGACGAGAAACGTCATAAACTCTCGTTTGAAATAATATCACAGATAACGCTCCAAACGTACGACATGGTCTCAGACGAGTGATGTTGGTGAACCCTCAACAGTAATACGTGAGACTATCGTATTGGCATTTTCCATAAGCGTGCCTTGTGACAATTCATTGTCAAACCAACTTAAGATATCATCTTTTTTGCCAGTGTGTACATGCACACAGTGTGTAGAAGTAACAATTTAGTAATTTCTCTGATTGTAATTACGTGGTGCTAGCCCCCCCCCCCAAACACACACACACACACACACGCACACAGTAGTAGAATCTGTTGTGTAAAGTCTTTTGTCTCTTTTTTATTTTTTTTTAATTTTAGGTTATGATGTGATCGCTCAGGCCCAGTCTGGTACTGGGAAGACTGCCACCTTTGCTATTTCCATCCTGCAGCAGATTGATGTGGAGCTGAAAGACACTCAGGCTCTAGTTCTGGCTCCCACCAGGGAGTTGGCTCAGCAGGTAGGCTCACAGTTGGACATAAACCTGTGTAAAACCTGCACTGAAACTGTAATGATTTCTTGTTTTTAAAGTCTTGTCTCCATAAATTCCTGAAATTTGAAAGGTATTGATCAGTCTTTGTAAGGACGGTTTACAGCACAACAAGGTTGTAGGTAACTGGTAAACAATTTAAGAGCTGGGTAATTATGTCACACTGCTGTCTGAGTAGTTCTGTAGTTGCTTTTGCTGTTAACATAAGTAGCAAGATAAATAGGTGTTCCTTTCAGCCTAATTTTACTGGAATCAAATGAAACTGCATCCGCTTTTATTTTTTATTACATTTTTTTAATTTACCTTTCTGAACGTGCTCCGAGCCTTGACTCTTAAGGTTATGGTTATGAACCAAACCACGACTTCTGTGCTCTGTTACGCCCCTAGCAAATGCTTCTCCATGGTGGTAGCTACAAACTATCAGAAAAAACTACTGTATAATGATGAAACCCATGCGTGTCAGCTGACTCAGTAAATCCCTGGTGTGGTGTTGCTTTGGTTGGCGTTCTGCTGGCTTGAGTCAGGGCACAGCAGGGGTCCTGAGGCGTGATCATAAATCACTACTTCTGAATACAGTACCCATCACCCTTATGAAAGTGAGTTGTTGGCTAGTGTTGACACGAGTGAATGCATAAATTACCTATGTCCAAATCAGCTGGAGAACACCAAGTATGTTACACATAGATTGGGCATGTGTGACCAATGAATTCAGTCTCAGTGAATCCAAAGTGTGCATTTTGTTAATAAGTAAACCCCCTGCTTGCACAGGACTTTAATATCATAACTATTGTCTGGTGCTTTTTGTCATGGTTGACTTGCTCACAACATTTGTACCAATATGATATGATTAACCAGGTCACTTGTGTAAATGCATTTCCAAATCTGAAATAAGATTAAAACCATAAGTCATAATTGGAATATTACTTTATAAGTAGCTACACAGCCTGAAGATGGAAGTCAAATGTCCTACAGCTAGACTGTTGTATTGCATTGTATCGGTTGTGCAACAGAATTTTCAGTTTGATGCATACAAACATACCTTGATGCCAACAAGAAGGGTGGATCAGTGTGGAGTGGTACTTAGTGATTTATTTTTTTATGGAGTTTTGTAGCTTCTAAAATTTAAATGCACAACTTGTGGGTTAAAATGACTAAGTTGTTTAAACTGAGTTTACATATTTTTATTTATATTATATTCATTACACATTTTTTATTTTATTTTTAATGGGAAACATGTACTTATTTGCCAAGTGGTAAGTGGTGTTGACCTCAGTCAAAATCCAACAACTATGACACGCCTTGTCTGAATGTTTACTGTTTTTTAATTGCCTAAAACATGAATCAACAAACGGAATTATTTGTTTTTATTTTTTAGATCCAGAAGGTGGTGCTGGCCCTCGGTGACTACATGGGAGCCAGTTGCTATGCCTGTATCGGAGGGACCAGCATTCGCAGCGAAGTCCAGAAACTGCAGGCTGAGGCCCCACACATTGTGGTGGGAACCCCTGGCCGTGTCTTCGACATGTTAACTCGCAAAAACCTCTGTAAGTCATCACATTAACTAATTGTGAAAAATGCTGAGTTGTCAGCAGGTTGACTTTTATTTAATTGAAACAATTTTTTGTGTGTGTCTTCACAAAGAACTGCTGTATAATGATGAAACCCATGCGTGTCAGCTGACTCAGTAAATCCCTGGTGTGTTGCTTCTCTGGTTGGTGTTCTGCTGGCTTGACTCTGGCCACTACAGGGGTCCTGAGGCGTGATCATAAATTACTTCTGAATACAGCACCCATAACACTTGTGAAAAGATCTTACAATAATGCATATTAATGACGTTTCGGTTGTATTCAGCAAAATAACAAAGGGTACTCTGCTGTAACAAATGTATCAAAGATATCTTAGGAAGTTGCCATTGTACTCAAAACGGTTGTTTTGAGTTCTGAACATATCTCAAGCTAGCTCAGCCAAATGCCTTTTTATTATTTTTTATTTTTTTTTAAGGCTGACATTGCCATTTCTGATCAATAACACTAAAATGATTAGCACAGTAGCAGCAGCATGATTTAAGCCCTGTGTGTTAGAATCATGGACTGTGTGGCATGCACTCTGTTCCAGTCAACTCGTTCTTTGGCCAATTCTTGAGACTAGCGCACTGAAAAGGGTCACCAAGCTAGAACCACACAAGAATCCATCTGTTACACCAAATGACCTGGTAGAACAGTTGTATACTGTATTTTTGAATAAATGAGAGATTAATTCTTAAGTATTCTTATGCCCAGCCTTTGAAATTTTACACTGCAAGTGCATGAAGACTGTATGTTTACAGTTTAATTAATTATTTACACTTTTTTTTTTAAATATAGCTTCTAAGCACATCAAAATGTTTGTGCTGGACGAGGCTGATGAGATGCTTAGTCGAGGGTTCAAGGACCAGATCTATGAGATATTCTTGAAACTGTCAAGCAGCACACAGGTAAGGGCTGAATACATGATACATTACTGAATCCCTTTGAAAGAGCCTATTACAATAATCAAATTGATACTCGTCAAGGCAGGTGACCATCCAGCTAGACTGTCGCCTTGTGCTTGCTCATGGTGGGAAGTGTTGGGTTTATGTAAATATAGAGGCTTCCTATACAAAAAGTGTGTGGACACATTTACCCATTTAATTGAATGTGGAAGTGTTTTTTGCTTTTTTTGCTTTCAATTGGCAGAATTCAACTGCAAGCTCACAGAATTCAATGGGCAAAAATCTGTTTTATTTCGAGTGCAAACAGAGCTATCAGCACTACTTGACAAAAAATGTCTCATAATATATAGGACTGCAAGAATATCTAGAAAAATGTTGACTTGAACAGCCCTCCCTAGTGTTTTTTTTTATTTTTTTTATTTTCCTCCTAAAGGTTGTCCTACTGTCGGCCACCATGCCAGCTGACGTTTTGGAGGTCACAAAGAAGTTCATGCGTGAACCTGTCCGAATCCTGGTAAAGAAGGAGGAGCTGACCCTTGAGGGCATCCGCCAATTCTACATCAATGTGGAGAAAGAGGTGGAGAAATATTTCCCAGATGATATGGACTTTAGTCAGCAAACTAGACATATAAGAGCCTAAGGATGGTAAAGTTGAATTTTGGTATACAGAATGATTTGAGTGAAAATAACTGTTTATTGGGTTCACCTATCTAAAATGAATAGTCTAATAATACAACACAAACCGTTTTAGTGAGGTGTTGAGAACAGAAACTGAACTTGCTTGAGCTGGATGTGTCTAAACTGGTGGCGGTCCTCAGGAGTGGAAGCTGGACACGCTGTGTGACCTGTATGAAACCCTGACCATCACACAAGCGGTCATCTTCATCAACACAAGGAGGAAAGTCGACTGGCTTACTGAGAAGATGCATGCCAGAGACTTCACTGTCTCTGCTCTGGTAAGAGCCGCCACTCTTTGTCCTAGACTGGCTTTTCTGTTCTGTTTGAGGCACTGTCAACCACCACAGGAACCCTCTTGAAACGCTCTGGGTGGTTGTATGTATTAACACTATAGCCGCCAACAAACACAATTGACAGACCGATAAAAAAATTACCGGGGGAAACAAAACGGCTGATTGGATATCTTAAAGTGCAACCAATTGAGATTTTGGCAATTCTATCTTACACTCTTGCCTTTTTTAGCACGGTGACATGGACCAGAAAGAGAGAGACTTGATCATGAGGGAGTTCCGCTCTGGCTCCAGTCGAGTTCTCATTACCACTGACCTGCTGGTATGTACAATAATGGCTATTTACATTTTTGAGCTGCTGACAGTGTCACAGTTGCATCATACATGTATGTACACACTGATTCAGCTGTGCCACTCATTAATAGTGTATTGGATCAGTGATCAAGAACCTACTGTATGCTACAAGTGTAATGTCAGCTTTTACTGAGGTGTTTCTTTTTTTTTGACATTTGCTTTCTTCTCTGCCACTCATACTTAAAACTCAGACTATCTAACAAATGTCAGGTTTGCCTTAAATAAGTACTGTGCAGTCCAAGGTTCCCTCTCCTCCCATCTGCAGTGTTGGTGAAGGACTGAATGTTTCTTGGTAGATAAGCATATCTGCCCTCCACTGTGGCAGGGTTTAAGTCCTTGACTCACAACTAATTGGCAGATTACACTGTCTAGTCCTCCAAATGTTTGGATCTTATGTTTAACAATTTAGAAGGCACTTGGTTTAACTTGATATTGCATACACATCTATAATTCCCTTGATAGTTGTCAGTCTGAAAGTCCAAGAGGTCTAGAACTACAGTTGTTTGAATGTACCTAGTTGGTCACTTAAAATGCTTGCTAGCCACACTTTTATTTTTTATAAATATTAATACTTTATAGTAAGATGCAGTGTGAAACTGTCAAATCAGCTTAATTGCAGTATTTTAGGCTAGGATTAGAATAGAATGTTTTGGTAAAGGAAAAAATTGCATGACTAAAGCGAACCAACGGTACAGTTTAGCATCCCCATGTGCTCTAAAAAAAAAAAAATAGGATACAAATGTAGAGTTTTATAGTTTTCCCAACATTTACCTGAAAGATGTTTAACGTCTTTCATGATTGAAAGGAGCCAGTCATCTGCGTTGCGTTATGTCACTGCAAATGTAACTTGTTGCCGCTTGTTCTCCCTGTATTTTTGTTTCTTAGGAAGCACAACATTAGTAGCTGTACATAACCAATAGTCATTATGTTCCCTTTAGGCCAGAGGTATTGATGTCCAGCAGGTGTCCCTAGTCATCAACTATGACCTGCCGACCAATAGGGAAAACTACATTCACAGGTAAAAACGCAAAGGGTGCCAAGTATCAAATTGGCTTGAGCAGTTGAAGTCAAATGGAAATGCTACAGTGTAAAACAAAGTAATCTATTGACTACAGTGAGTGAACTTAATAATTTGGCTTTTTATTAAATAAGGACAAAAAGCCCTTTAATGTGCTACTTCATTGGAGGGCCTTTTGTGTTATGTTATAAACCAAATACCTATTTCCAGTCATGTGGTTTTTTTTTTTTTTTTTTTTTTGCCACGTTCATGTCATATTGGCAAACTGTAAATGTTCATGTCACAATTGCAACATGGGAATTATTTTGGGGAGGCAGTGGTGCTCAAATATTGGCGATTTACCATGTAATTCAGTGCCTGGGCTAAAAAGTAGTTGTATGCATCTGTTCAGCCAAAGTCTGTCATTCAAGGTAATTAAACCCAAATGAATGGTTAGAAAGCTGTATTCAAAATGGTACTGTATTTTCAACCCTCACACAGACATCTTTGCAAACATGCACCTGTCTTGAGCTGTCTGACATGAAGACTCGCAAATTGTGAACCTGAAATTGTAAATCTTTCCCATCTTCATCCTTTATGACATGAACGGATATCTTTCAAGTACTCTCTCCTTCCAGTCATGTGGAGCTGCCAGATACTCAGCTCAGTGAAACTGAATTCTTTATTTATTTTCCCCTTCTTCTGTCAGGATTGGTCGGGGTGGTCGTTTTGGGAGAAAGGGTGTCGCCATCAACATGGTGACCGAGGATGACAAGCGAACCCTGAGGGACATTGAGACGTTCTACAACACCACCATTGAGGAGATGCCCATGAATGTGGCCGATCTTATCTAGAAGAATCCACCTGCCCTTGATCCACACCCACCCTGTTTATTTTAGAAGTCAAACCTTGTTTCTTATACGATCTGAATTCTAAGAACTTCCTTTTGCTAAATTCCACCATGACTTTACCCTCTACAAGAAGGAAGAATGCAGCCATTATTCCTTTTGAAATAGTTTTTGGCCATCTTGGAAGACTTACTGACCTGCCTCATCTGCTTGCCATAGTCCATAACCCCCATATCGGCACCTAAATTATTACTGCAGCTAATCCTTCTTCTCTAAAACTTGAAGCATTAATTTGAACATTTCCATATTCCTGTTTTGCAAACTGAAGTAACGTAAAACGCCTGCGTTTGTAACGGTGTCCCACAAGTGCAAAAGGTAACAATGTTTCCAAAAGCACATGGAGGAAAAAAATGAAAAGGATTCTAGCTCTGACTGTTAGGAAAAGCTTAACATTAAATTGAACATGCACAATGATTAAAGCTTTTGTGAAATGTGGTTGTGATTTGCACCTCCACAGCGTCACCAGGTGCTGCATTGCTGGTGACTAAGCAGTTTAGACTGTTCCGTTTAGAATCAACAATGATCTAAAAGTGCTGCATTTGACCAGATCAGTATTTATACAACCTTCAGTGTACTTAAACAGCCTTTTAACACACATCCATGATCATGTTAAGAACCGGTTTTGGGGCTAGAGTACACAGGGCATATTCAATAAAAAGACCTGTATAGTAAAATCCATCATGAATGAGTTGTTTACCGTTTTGATCCTTTACTGCTGTTTCATATATATATTTTATTTTATTATTGCTTATGTACATACTGCTTGACTTGTATAGTCATTTGTGCAGTAGCATTCAGTTGAAGACTGACTGGTGGCCACAGATGTTTGGAGGCAAAAACAACGGTGAGTTCTGTGGAGACTTTGCCTCTCGACCATGATGACCTGGTTGGAATTTCATCTCACTCATTGACGTCCATTTAGAATTGTTTAAACAAAATATTGACTTTGATAAGGTGGTAGTGACTTTTTGTAACCTACCTCGCCAAATTGTGGGGGGGGGCGGGGCGTCTATCTTGAAAGGACCAAACTACAAATTAAGTATATAGAGATCCCCACCCCCCTCAAATCGCTCCCTGTAAGCGCCCTCGTTTAAATGCCTAACATTGGTTTTGGTGTCTGGTTTGGGAGCACTGTTGTGTTTTGGGGTGTAAAGTCAGTGCTATTTTTTAAAATGAACTTAAGGAATTGTTAACCTTTTTGAGACAGAAACCGTGTATTAAGTTTTCTACATTGGATTCTGTATAGTATTTATTTTAATGGTATTTTAAAAAAAATAAAGGTTTCTCCATAACAGTGTAAACTGGCCTCTGCATTGTTGAATAGCCTGAAAGCTCTTGCGGCCAAATCCTATGTGGAAAGGCTAGAATGTAGTTGATATACTGCATGTTTAAGTTGACTGAAGCACCGCTTTGGATCTACACTCCCGTGCTGCAAGTATTTCTGTGACTGCTGAACTGCCCTGACGCCTCAACATCGCAGTTTGGTAGAACTACCGGCGACACGTACCCACGTTCTTTTTCCGGCTTAATTTTGTTAAAATGTGTGAACTTGAATGCCCTTAATTTATCTCGTAGTTCTTGCAATTTCCAGCTGCATCTTAGTCAGTGACGGCAGCAGTTTTAGCCTGGACTTTATTTAGAACATTCTAGCTTGTTATTACGGAGTGTTGTCTTTCCGCAATAAACATTGAACTGTGAAGCGGTGTCATGTCCATTCAGTCACATGTGCGCCCTGGTTTTTTATTTATTTATTTTTACAGTTCCATCTGTCCAAATACAGTACAACATTCCAAAGAATAAAAGCGGTATGACAGAAGATCTTACGGAACCACCGAAGAGGTCATGCATATTCTGAAACTCAATGAAAACCAATAGTGCTTTTCTAGTTTAAAGCGAGCACTTTCAGCTTTTGCAAAATGTGGATACAATTTGGAGGCAACATTAACCTAGCCGTAGGCTGCCAATACATTACTAAACTGCTGCGTTACTTAATATTCAATAAATTACCAGCAACAATTACGTTGTAGTTTATAAAACTCCTATTTAATTAAATACTCCGTTTTTGTTGATACGTATTGACAAAGGGTTGAAAAGTAATAAACACCATCATCCCACTAGAGGGAGACATTGTATTTTTCTTTTCTTTTTTTTTACTATGTCAGGTTAAATGTCAGGATCACGGTCTGAAAGCAAATCAAACATGAGGACAAATCTCCCTCTTATCAAATATCATGCAGGGTCAACCAGCCAGCATTTTAGTCTGGGGAAACTTTTCTAATTTAGCATCATACTCCAAGCATTCAGAGCTCTTTCCCAACAGTGAACAAACAAGCACATTCTGAGTCTTCAAACACTAGAGATTTCTTTCCTAACAATATACCCACAGTCAGACACTTTCTTACCATGGCCAAGGTTTACTTCTGTAGCTCACATTTAACATAAAATATTTCCATGATTCACACCAACAGGAATTTATGGGAGTCATTAAGATAAAATAGAGAATAAACAGAAATACCATACTGGGTTACAGATGTTTTTAATGCATCAGGGGGAAAAGGCATATGCTTATCACACTTGATTTGTGTTTAATCTCAACGTTCATCACTGACAGCTATTGTCAGAAGTGTGCTCTGTTGCATCTGTAACCACACGCAACAGTCATGTCACAGGGTCCTGGAGTACACCTGTACATCACTGCCGTTGGTCAAATATGCTTTTCAGGTACTTTTTAAGTACCTTTTATAAATTAATATTCTTTGAACAATTTGACATAATATAGTTTTAAATAGCAGCTCTATGAGTGAACTGGCATGACATTGACAAATTGACAAATGTGAATTAGTTTGGAACCTCTGTTCATTTTCGATTTCCATGGGTAGCGCTGAGCAAATCCCGTTGGAAGTATGCCAAACACATCTTTGTTATCAACAAAAGCTTTAAGTGCAGTTGTTTGTTGAGAGAAAATGTATTGTCCAGTTTGTGTAATACTGACATGATAGCAGATTCAGCTATAATAGGTTGTTCACAAAAATGCCTCAATGGCACTCTTTTGTACAGTCAATGTATCAAACCCACAGGTTGGCTGGAAATCTATCTGAAAGGAAGGGGGCCCAGACACATCTGCTTTTTGTGGTGAGCTTCTTCCATGTACAGGTCAAAACCACAACCTATCTTATATTCTGTCTATGTTAAGGATTGAAACATGTCTTTAGTGTTCATCAACAAAAACAACGTTATGAGTGTTGAAAATGTTACAGAACAGAGAGACACAAACACGCTTGTCTTTCTATACTTGTGTATAAGGTATGAAGGTCCTTCATTATGGAAGGCCAATTGGACCAAAATGTCCAATTGTCCTTCCATACTTCATTGACATAAGACATTCCCAACTCCAACCATAACAACTACTGGTTAGGGTAATCTAAACCTGATTAACCCCCCCACACACACACACACACAATATTGGGCTTGCACTAGCATGCATGAATAAAACAAATAAAAGCAGTGCTTCCTCCAGCTGTCATTGATTTGTAATTCCCAACACCAACACTTCGGATGCCCTCCCGCTCCACTCAACACACACACACACACACAACATAAACCCCGGGCAGGTTAACCCCTCCTAACCTACCCGGTGTCCCATCCATATGACGTCCATCCAGCCTCAAAACAAGTTATGTCTCTGCTTTTTTTGTGCTGCTCTCAGCCTAGGTGGCCCTTCTTCCAAAGGCACTTTCTCTTTGGCGAAGATACCTCATGCCCATCCCCCTACTGCCCAACACACATGCACGCTCCTGTTACCACTCCACCCCCTGATGGGTGCTGGATTGTGGGGTTGAGAGACGGTTGTGTGGGATGGGGGGAGATTATGTGAGTGAGGCTCGTAAAGGCCCTGCCATGGTCTTTCTGTTGTGTGACGGATGGCTGGGAGGCTGAACAGGCCTATTTTGCATGAAAAGAGAAGCCAACAGAGGGGAGAAAAGAGGTCTATTCAATGAGGCCTGTCACCCAAAACCACCCCCCTGCACCGAACTCTTATACTCCACCCCTTCATCATCCATCCCTTCATCCTTTCGTCCCTCCTTCTCCCTTGTTCTCCCTCTGCATCTCGGTCTCCCTTTCTTCCTTCTTTTTGTGGCTTTCATTTGGCCGTCTTCACTGCTTCTTTCTCACCCTATAGTCTACACCCCACCCCCACTCTGCTGCCCTCCTTACTTCTTGATTTCATCCCACTTAATTTCTGTTCATTCAGATTTTCCCTCCTTTCCATCAAGCAGTTTTTACCGTATTTGAATCCTCTCATTACTATGTGGGTATTGTGAATGAGAAGCTATAATGGAAATGTCATTGTCAAAGCTCTTTAATACTAAAAAAAGTCATGTGACTTGGTGCTCTGACCTGCTGACTGAGTCCACATTTGAGTCAGCAGGAGATGTGGCATAATTAGGTTAAAGCTGCATTCATCGATTTTTAGGCACTACAGACCAGACAAACACCAAAACACAACAGACAGATACAAGCCTGTCATGGTTTGTAAAGTTGATATAACAAATGTAATGTCTACATATACAGTGGGTACGGAAAGTACCAAATCAATCCTCCCATAAACACAAACAAGCAAACATCCAACACGCTATGCACACATTACACACACACACACACACACACACCACAACAACACATACAGTGGGTACGGAAAGTATTCTGACCCCTTTAAATGTTTCACTCTTTGTTTTATTGCAGCCATTTGCTAAAATTGAAAAAGTTCATTTTATTTCTCATGAATGTACACTCAGCACCCCATCTTGACAGAAAAAAACTGAAATGTAGAAATTTTTGCAAATGTATTAAAAAAGAAAAACTGAAAAATCACGTGGTCATAAGTATTCAGACCCTTTGCTCAGTATTGAGTAGAAGCACCCTTTTGAGCTAGTACAGCCATAAGTCTTCTTGGGAATGATGCAACAAGTTTTTCACACCTGGATTTGGGGATCCTCTGCCATTCTTCCCTGCAGATCCTCTCCAGTTCCGTCAGGTTGGATGGTGAACGTTCGTGGACAGCC
>JAVQJD010101551.1:0-21102 GCA_036023655.1 Nannoperca australis
ACCCAACGTTCCCACCATGAGCAAGCACTAGGCGACAACGGCAAGGAAAAACTCCCTTTTAACAGGTAGAAACCTCGAGCAGAACCAGGCTCTAGGTGGGCGGTCATCTGCCTCGACCATCAAACACACACACACACACACCATTTACATTATCATTAACTGTCACATCTGGATTTGTTTCCCAGGGCACTAACTCCTTCCCTTCACACACAGAAAGAGACGAGAGAGAGAGAGAGAGAGAGAGAGAGAGAGAGAGAGAGAGAGAAACAAGCTAGGGTGAAATGACTAAGAAAGAGAGATTTGTTTTACAGACAACTACAACAAAAGAGGAGACAACGTAGGAGAGATGCACAAAGGAAACAAAGGGAAATAGAACAACTGAAAGAGGAGATAATCAGTTGGAAAGATATGAAAAGCTGAAGAAACGTAACATACGACGAAATCTGAACAGCCCAGAAGGGAAAACACAAAAAATTCTCCTAGCTCAGAGAATCAGCACCCAAATCAGAGAGGACTGAAATATCACTTTGGTGTTTTGGAAGCACTGAAACAGAAATACAAAAGTTTTAAAGACACAAAGTCCCAGCAAAGTCTTGCAAATCTAGTATCTGAGAAGCTGATTAAAAAATATAAAATTAAGACATACTGCAAGAAGCACATTGGTTGTGATCAGAAACACAAAGCAAAAAAAGGACATGCAAAAGGAAACTGTTAAATGAATAAGACAATTTATTCTTGGGGATGATGACAGCAGATTGATTATAGGGAAGAGGAACACACTACCTCTCAGGAGGTTAAGAGACAGAGGAGGCTACTGTCTGATTCTTTGCTCAACCTGCACAAGAAATATCTATCAGAGCACCAAGACATGTCATAGAGAGACAGGGCGATGTGCCAATGTAACACCCATGAAAACATGCAGTTCATGGCTGACAAATTATACAGGCTTGGCATTTCGAACTCTTGAAACTTGGAGGAAATGTTCGACAGCACCTCCGAGACCTTTGCTTATGGTGATTGTTTGGACTGTAAATGGTCTGCCTATCCCTTAAACAGGTCTCCAACTAGGGTGTTGACTCTAACCCAATGGTGCCAGGAGAAGGTGGGCATCTCAGTGCAAGGTGGAGAGACAAGAGTTAGTACAATCACCGTAAAAAAAGATACCCCAATACAGGAGGATGAACTTGTGGCACAATTTCAGGACAGGCTCTTTAACTCCAGGAGACACATTTTTAACATTCGCTGGCAGTACAACGTGTACAAGAATCTGAGAGAGGCTCACTGCCAAAGACCCCCTGATCCACATTGATTTCAGCGAGAACTATGTTGCTAAATACTCCAATGAAATCCTGTCAGTCCACTTCGGGGGGGGGGGGCACATCAGCAGGTGACCCTCCACACAGGAGTGCTCTATCTGGCAGACCAGGCACCCACGCCCTTCTGCACCATCCCCCCCGTAGAAGGCATGACCCACCAGCTAACGGCTCATTTGGACCTCTCTTCTAAAAAATATAAAACTCAATATACTTATCAAAGTTTTATTACATAAATAGTGCAGTTTAGTTTATGGATGAAAAATTTGTTTTAGATTCGCAAGCAAAACTTCAGGGTTTGAAAGCAAAACTTTTGGGTTTGAAAGCAAAACTTTAGAGTTTGAAAGCAAAAGTGTGGAAAGTTTCTCTCTCAAACAACTTTTTTTTTTTATAAAGAGACAAAAGTATCTCCATAGGCTTTCCCCTACATTATACAGATATAATGACGCTATAAAAGTTACTGTTAAAAACCCCTAAAACGAATAGAAGGCTGAATTATTTTTAGGGTGGAATTCTTTTTTGCTGCGCGCTCTCTCCACCCATTGGCGCAGGTGAGCATACCTGCCTTTTGGATGTGTCAAACACGGAAGTTTTAGGACAATCACGACTCATTTGTAGCCTAACACTGCACATATAGTAGCTTATGTGCAGATGATTGGTTTCCCTGCTTTCCTTTCTTTTAGAAAGCCATGTAAGCGTGAGCCGAAGTAAGCAAAAATAAATCCGTTCAGGCAGTGAGCGTAAACAACAGTTTTGGACTTAAGGGACCAGGTACCGGAGGGGAGTCCGACCCAATGGCATCCGCCGGACAGATGTGTCCCAGCGGGCCGGCGGACGGAGCGGGGCTCGGGGAAAGCCTGTCGATCCCCGGCAGCACCGAGAAGCTGAGCTCCTCCGCCGTCAATCGCATCCTGATGGAGTTCTTGGTTTACTTCGGCAAAGCCATGCTCGTCTTCTATCCCGTGTATCTGACAGGATACCTGGGCCTCAGTGTCAGCTGGGTGCTGCTGTGCATGATGATGGCCGCTTGGTGGAAGAAAAACCGCCAGTGGAAAGACGCTCGGATCGGAACCGCCATCGATTTTGTGGACAATGAAACACACAAGATCAAAAAGGAGCTGAAAAGCGCCTTACAGATGGCATCGTGGGTATGTGTTGTGCTAATATGTCAAACCATCACAGGTTTCTAAAAAAATGTCAAACCTGTTTTTGCTGTCTTTTTATATGCGGCCGAGTTAAAGTCCTGTAGGTCTACTGTAGGACAGGTCATGTACTCTGTTGCCTTGACTACAACAGGCCTACGCTTAATTTGCATGGCGTGCCAGACTTGGGCTAAACCTCCAATACTGAGAAATGCGTTAAGCCAGCCAAACGTGCTGTTATTTTGCAGGTCTCTCCACATTTGGTTACACCACACCCACTCAGGCAGTGACTCATGGGAACTAAGAAGGGAGAGACAATCAGATGGGTTTCTTTTAATGTCAGAGGAATGTTACATTCACAGTAAATGTGAAATCAGGTTACATTTTAATGGTGCGAGCACTTAGTGTCTTACAACTTGCTTTGTGTGTGTGTGGGACATAGAGATGATGATGACGTTCATGGTGCTATGGTTTAAAACAGATTTTAATACATGCAGAAGTCCATTTAAAGACATGCATATTTATTAGTTTAGATTTTTTAGAGTTTAGATTAGTTTTAGAGAAAAAGCTTAGATTTTTCCTTCTTTAGCATCTTAGGCAGAACTGATTGTAGTTTACTTGGATAAGGAGTAGGCCTGTTGATGCTCTGTATTAGAACATGACTCCAAACCTCTGTTACAGTCCACAGTTCTGATGCTGCAAAGTCACTTTGGTAAGCCCTAAATAACAAACATCTGTGCTCCTCTGTGTCCATTTATTTTTACTAAGGAATGCTGTCAAATTTCTGAAATGGGAAAGTGTGCTTAATTATTATTTTTGGATCCCTCAGCCTCATATTGACTTCATTTTTAATGCTGACTAATTTAGCTCACAAGCCATTTTAAAATTTGCATGATGGATAATTAATAATTAGTGATACGATTATGTCTTCCATCACTATCTTCATGCATGCCGCTATGTTGTTTGGGTTGAACAAATGCTCACAGTCCCAATTCTATTTTCACTGTCTTATTATTTTTTCCAAAGGTCCACTTCCCTGATGTTGAGAAAGTTGACTGGATTAACAAGGTACAGTATCACCTCTTTCTGGTTTTCTGGCTTTATGAGATGAGCATCATCATCTCAACCTGCTAAATCAAGTTGGTATTTTTGACTTTTCACTCTGGTTTAAAGGCAGTCCCCTTTCCACCCCAGTCATAGTAAAATGCACCTTTATACAACCTATGGCAGTTGGCATGGACAGGGCAGTAAACTCATCATTACTATGCTGTGTCCTGGGCACTCTAAGACAAATGGGCTGAACGCAACACACAGGCTGCACCAATATTCAACTGTATTGTTTTTCTACAAACTGAAACGTATGCCATCAGTGTGATTTGAAAAGTGCTTTAAAAACAGTGTAATGCATAGTGTCTTCCCTCTATTTAAAAGTGCAAATTACATTATATTGTAATATATTATATTATATTTGCTGTTTGACTAAGGCGTGGATCAAGGTGTTTCTTTCAACATGCTTTGTTGTGCTTTGTATGTTCAGGTGTTGGGGCAGGCCTGGCCTTTCTTTGGGATGTACATGGAGAAGCTGCTTAAAGGAAACATCCAGTCGGCCATTAGGCTGTCCAACCCCGCTCTCAAAATGTTCAATTTCAAAAAGGTCGACTTTGGACGCATAGTGAGTTTGCATTTGTCCGTATTACCCTTTCAACACTCAAAGCCGTTTAAATCCACTTGAATATTACTATGTTCAGTCACACAGCAACTGTGATTTGCTGTAGGCAGAAATGATGCCATCACACCTGTACCTGATAAACTGAGTGATACGTCTCATTAAAGGTGGTTGAGGAGGTTCCTTTTAAAATGTCTCCCTAATTCCAGCCTCTCAAGATCACTGGAATGAAAGCGTACACACATGAAGTGGATCAGAGGCAGGTGATTCTGGACTTGAATTTAAGGTTGGTTTGACAACATTTCTCACTTCAGAGCTGTTTCTGTCTTGTCATTTGGTGTTAGATGTGTTTTGGCCCCTCTGTTGCTAGTGGGTGTGTAGCTTTCCCTTACAGTCATTTGCTTCTCACCAGCACTGTTCACTTTGCAGTTATGACGGTGACATGTACATCGACGCTGTGGTGAAGGAGCCAATCACGGCTGGCGTCAAAGAAGTTAAAGTGGGCATCCTGTTTTTTTTTCTGTATTCTCTGCATCATCATCATCATCATCGTCATCATCGTGTGTGTTTACTAGTCTTGTAAAAACCGCCCTGACTCTTCCAGCTCCACGGGATGCTGAGGGTCATTTTGGAGCCACTTATTGGTGAAGCACCACTTGTGGGAGGAATCACCTTTTTTTTCATTCGCCGCCCTGTGAGTGCACACGGACATTTTCAGTACCTTACTGTCATCACTTAAGCTGCGTGATTAGCCAAGTTTAAAACTATTTCTTTTCCAGACCCTCCAAATCAACTGGACTGGTATGACCAACCTTTTGGACAGCCCTGGCTTCAGGTTAGCTTCCACAGAAAACTGCCAGACTCCGTTCTTGTTGGTGTAAACAGAGTTGTAATGCTCACCATTCATCTCATTGTAAAGCTCCCTAATCTCGTCTGTTCCCTTGCAGTTCCTTGTCTGAGGACACCATCATGGACATCATTGCCTCGCTCATGGTGTTACCCAACCGCATGTGTGTGCCCCTTATAGACCAGGTCAAAGTGGACCAGATGAGGTTCCCACTACCTCGGGTATGTAAGATCCTAAATCTCATCACCTGCAGGCATTTTAAAATACTGTACCACTGCACATTTTAGGATAAAAGCCCCCTACCAAAATAAAAAAAAAGTGGATGTTGTTGTGACAATTGTAGGTATCTCTTTTTTTAATAATTTGTAATATGTAGGTGAAGATGTTGTCTTTTTCTTTTCACGTGAGACTATATTGTTTGAATCTTTCCTCGTTTGCTCGTCTGCTCCTCAGGGTGTTGTGAGGGTCCACTTGCTGGAGGCCAGAGACCTGGTTGCTATGGACACGTACATGTTGGGTTTAGTGAAAGGCAAATCGGACCCCTATGCAACGCTCCGAGTCGGCAACCGAAATTTCAAAAGCAAGACCATCAAAGAGAATTTGAACCCCAAATGGAATGAAGTGTATGAGGTAGAGTAACAGTAACACACTGCAGTTGTCATGTGATGACATCAGTCATAATCATTTTCATGCTTTGGTTTCAAAAATATGATAATAATACTCTTTAATGGAACTATTTGGGGGCCTTTAAAATTCCTTTAAAACCCCTGGGTGAACTCTTACCCTGTCATCCTGCATGTATTCTGGTATGCAAACCCTGATCAAATCTGCTAAAAATAAAAAAGACATTTCTTGTTTGTGATAGGCAAAGCTAAAGACAAATACTTTCTGTCACAGATTGCGTTGACAAGCTACTCAAATCACTGTTTATCAACTCATTGTTTAAACGCTTAAGTTGTCTCCAGCATGTGTTCCCTCCAGTCTTTGTTGACTTTTTTTGCAGGGCTAAATGTGCTTTCGGGTGTAATGTTCATCACCTAATGTCCCTTTTCTGATGTGTAATCTGCCAAAGCCTTTTTCTTAATGTCTTAGAAATATAATGAAGTATGCTGAACTGAAGCATGAATCAAAGCAATTGACTTTCCCATCTGAAATACCTTTTCTTTGTCCCTGTGCAGTTTGTCGTCCATGAGGCCCCAGGGCAAGAGCTGGAGATGGAGATATACGACGAGGACACAGATAAAGATGACTTCATTGGAAAGTAAGAAACTATCTAATTAACAAAAATGTTTTAAATGCAATGAGTGAAGGAACAATAACTGTAGGAGGCGTGGCTACATAGTGAGTGGATCGTGGGGCATGGGGGAGACTGGCTGACACTGATTATGTCTTTTTTTATATAAAGTAGACGGGTCCCAGCTGGTTGACACTATGTCAGCAGTGGCCTCGCAGGTTCAGTGCTGATGTAAAACAGTAGATGGTCTGTCCAGCCCATGAAATGCAGATTTTTAACAATTTTGAAAGAAATGTCAATATTAACACCAGCACTGATGTGTCTCATCACAGGACAGTCATATAACATTATTGAAATAATGTTTCATGTTTTGTATCCTCATGTGATGTCTTAGCTTGAACACTAAATATGGTTATTTGATTGAAAGTATATAGTACAGTAGCTTGTACAAACATGTTTTTTGAGCAGACAGCTGAGTGCTGATGTGGAATAAGTGAAAAATATAAGTACATATGGTATTAGTGCTGAAAATATATTTGTTTTAAATGTTAATGCTTTAAGGTTTTCTGTCCCCATTGTTTTTTTTTTATTCCTTTAGGTTTAATCTAGATATGGGAGAAGTGAAGAAGGAGAAAGAAATTGATAAGGTGAGCTTGTATTTAATATTGCAGTAATTGAAGTGTTGTGTGCCTGGTAAGAACAGTTTTTTTTTAATTGCAGGAAATACAGGAGGTTGAAATGATAATGCTTTTCTAAAACTTTAACCATTTTGGTTAAATATAATCTTTCTATGAATCCTCACGTGGATAAATGAATCTCCCTCACTGTTGTAGTGGTTTCCTTTGGAAGGGGTCCCCAATGGAGAACTTCACCTTAAGCTCCAGTGGTTTTCCCTTAAGGCTGACCCCAGCCTGCTGACAGAGGTACCCTCATTGTTGCTTACATTTCTCCCATCAGATTCCGTTTTCATTAACATTTATATTCAGTATCATCAGGCTTTTAGTCTACTCGTCAATCGTCTGGTTTGCAATCTCGACTGTGTGTAACTGGAGATATTGGGCCAGCAGTTAGTCAGATGTGTAAATCATGTTTGCTCTCTTCCAGTCTGCAGACGGCCTTGCTTGCGCTATGCTTGCGGTGTATCTGGACAATGCCTCAGAGCTCCCAGTAAGTGGCTTATAATAGGCACTGTTGTTGAGAGCAGATGGTGCAACATAATAGATCATGTGATGATGCGTGTATTCTTGCGTGTCTCCAGAAAGACCACAGTGAGATCACGGAGCAGCATCAGAAACATGGGAAGCACTCGAAGGAAGCTCGGGTAAGACGAGAGCTTTTTAAGCTTTCAGTATTGTGCTCTTGTGATTATGCCAGCTGCTCTCTCTTCTAAGTAGTTGCTATAAGAAGGAGCTGGGCTGGCCTGAGGGACACCAGACCCTCAGAGGCCCCTAAGGCCACCTTTTGCGTTGTGCCTCTGTTGGTTTGGTGTAGTTATATGTCCAATTAACCACTTAAGTAGTCATTTTGCCCTTAGCGTTACTATTACAACTAATCAGCATTATACCAAGGGCAAGAAATATACAGAATGCATAGATTCGAATAAAGACAAACATCAGACGTGCATATATAAAAAACTAAAGCTTCACTATCTGTCACAGGAACATTAGAATAACTTATACCATACCATATTTGCAATATGAATGCAAATTCAATTTTTTTACCAGCCCATCACGGGCCATGATTGCATTAGGGCTATTATCTATATACCATATTTCATTTCATGAATGAATTCCCAAAATACAAAAAGATAATACAAATCTTACATTATGTTTGTTTCCTTCAGATCTTACCATACATCAATTCCACATTAATTTCGCTGCATCTTTTTATAAACATTATAATTGTAAAAGTTGTTTTTAATAATAAATCTGATCCGTTTTGAAAAAAAAAGGCCTAATCATTGCCAGAAAACCCAATTTTTATAGGTCGTGAACACCTGACATAGATTTTTATTTGAAGTTTTCTGCCTCTTTATAAAAAGCCAACTTGAGAGTAATAGTAGTTCCTCATTTGAATCTGTATTTTAAAAGAAGATTTGCTTAATCTAGCTTCTCTTTCACTTTACTGCCTTACATGTGATAGTTTTTGATGTCTATCTAAGATCTATCTTGATGTCAGACAAAAGCCTCAGTCACATCAGATGTTCTCTGTTAGTGCTCCAGGTGTACTCGTCCCTGTGCATAGCTGGTATTTCCAGTTTTTCCGGTGCATGCTTGTCATTTCATGTGGGTGTGTTATTACCAGCTGGTGTTCAGGTTGTTCAGGGTGAGTTTCCTAGCATATAGAAACAAACAGAGAAGTGTTGATTAATAAGTGAACACTTCTGTGGGGAGAACTCTGTTGAGCAAATGAAACATTTATATTTGTTCTCATTTGCCCTCTTTATAAAGCAACGATACACTGGTATTTCTAGAATTTTAACATTGCGACATAGAAAATATCAATAAATGCCACTGAGGTCACAGATGACTTTATACTTTCTGTGGCAACGGGTGCACAAGTTACAAACCCCATCTGGTAATTAAAGCAAATCTAATCAAGTTGTAGGAATGTTTTAAGGAAACCTGTTGACCCAGACCTATTAAACAAATCTGTCTCAACACAGTGAGTCTTCTATCTTGAACTTTTAATAGCAGCTATGCCTCTGAATGAATGCCCTCTGTTGGTCATGGTGTGAAGTGAAGGTTTCATTATCATGAGTTAAGGATGTTTTTTTTTTATTCCCGGGAGATTCTGAAGAAAAACTAATAATTCCAAGATGAAACGGATATTGTGATGTGAATATTTACTCTTTACATTTTTATAGTAGTATTTTTATTTTATAATGGTTTACAGTCTCAGCCACAATGTCAAGTTTATTAAAAGTTATTGCTGAAACCTCAAATGTGGCTACACAAACCTCTGCCTTTTTTTCGTCCCACTTCAGAATGTTGTTAAAATAAGGGTCAGCCATGCTCATGCTAGCTGTGGCTACCACCAGTAGCGTCCACATTCTTCTGCACTAATAATAATGATAATGTGTGTCTGTAATGTATTAGGTAGTGGAATACATAACTTACCCAACCCTAAAGGCAACAGGCTGCTTCTAGACAAACTCTCAACGCTAGCTTGTTACTGGTGGCCTTTAAGAATAAGTGAAAGCTGAGTTTTAATGACAGAATTGTATCATATTGGAAACAAACACTGAAAGCAGCTGAGATATCAAGTGTAAAGTAGTTCTAAATGTATTGTTGATAATGGGGAGTCACTCTTTCCATCAGTACAGGGTTGCTTAACCCTAACCTGTGGCAGTGCTATTGGCACACAGTGTAAGAAAACATTTTGCCAATACAATTAATGCACAGCCTTGATGATTTGCTTTGTTTCCAGCTCACAAAAAGAACTGCCTTCCCAAACTCTTTTGTGGAATTTTCCATTGATAAGAAAGTTCAGAAAAGCAAGGTACAGCTCTCACTTTATCACACTGATATTGCATTTCTTCTTTCATTCTTTAAATGTATGAAATCATATCTATTAATGTTTATAGTTTTTGTGTATTGTAGCACTGTACAAGACTTCTAACTGTCAGACTGAAGTTAAATGTGGAAATTGACATGTCCGTGGTGTAAAAATGATGCTGTAGTTTTATTTAATTATTTTACATTTTTGAGTTGTAGTTTAGTTATTACCCGTCACTAGTAGTCTTCTCTTTCAACAGGTTGCGTATGCATCTAAAGACCCGGTGTGGGAGCAGGGCTTCACCTTCTTTGTGCATAATATCAAAACAGAGCAGCTTATTGTTCAGGTTTGTCATTTAATGTTGTACACATCACTATACCATACCGAAGACCTCTATCAGAAGAAGTGACAAAATATCAAAAAACGTTTCTTCAAGTTTGTAATAATCACTGTTGAAGTTGAAGTTGATTTCTTTAAGCATATTCCAACGTTTACTAAATGTACCACGATAAATATGTGTCTGGGCAGTTGTCAGACCCCCAAGACAATTTACTATTATGATTGCACTTACAAATGGACTGATTTCCCTGTCACTCCATCACAATAAAACCTAAAAAAAGAGGAATTGATAATGTTGGAAAAAAATAGACCCCTTTTAGTCAGTCAAATATCCTCAGGAGGTAAAAAACCTTTCCATTCACTGCTTGAATACTGTTATTTGTGTTCTCGTGGATCAGGTCAAAGAGCAGGAGAAGAAGGCTCAGCTCGGTGTTCTCACCCTGCCCCTGAGTCGCCTCCTCAACATTTCCGACATGACTCTAGACCAGCGCTTCCGGCTGGAGCGCTCCGGAGCAAACAGCCAGATCAAGCTGAAAGTCACTCTCAGGGTGGGTGCACAACGCTGGCATGCGCACACATTTAGAAATATAGAAACTGAGATTACAAATAGATCAAACACGTCACACGTTCAGTACAAAGATACATTCAGGTACTTCCTGTTCAAAGCTATAAATCGAATGTAAAGTAAATTTTGATTTTGCTGCCATCTATTTCCAGTTGAAATGATTCCGATGTTATTCAACCAACACCTAGTTCATTGTAGTTGTTTTTGCATTGTGTCACTGACATTAGCCATGTCCTCAATCCCATGATAGATTCTTACTTTGGATAAGCCTCCACCCAAGATTATCCTCAATCCTTCTCCACAAGCCAAACCACAGACCAACCAAGGAGGCAACGCCCCATCCACCTCATCAGCACTTTCCTCCAACACCATCCCTGTTGGCCAAGCTGCATCTCCGATCCAGGCAGCTAATTCCCAAAATGTCTCCAATGGAAGCTATCCAGCTCACCGCCGTGGGTCCTTCCTGGGTTCTGAAACAGGGCACCCATCTGCTTCCACATTAAACATACGTCGGTATGACTCCCACAGCCTGCTGTCAGAGAACTCCATCACCTCATCGCGCTTCGACCTTTCGGAGGGAGCCTCGTATCCAGAGTGAGCCTATAGCTTTGTTTTGTGTGTCCACGTCTTATTTTAGACCTTCAGTGTGCTAACTCCTAACCTTTCTACAGATGTCATGACCCTAAATTGGATTTGAGCAAGAGTTAAGTAATAAAGTGACATTTACAAATGTTTTTATGGCAATAGGGCCATCAGGAATCATCAGGGTTCATTTGGGGAGATCCACCTGACTGTACGCTATGCCACCCTGAGGAAAAAACTCATCATCCTGGTTGATGCCTGCAGGTACATCAGAAAATATTCAGCCTCACTAGAGTTTCCCATTAGCGCTAATACTGACCAGGAATATACCCATTTCCTCAGCACAGCTCTGAACACATTTTAGATTTCAGAACACAGGAATTCACATTTCAGTTTCTGTGTGATAACATTAAAAACCAAGGTTAACAGGTCTCTTCTACACATACATGTCACCATCAAGTGAGGTAACTACAAAAGGAGGTTGTAATTTTTCGGTTTGAAGGGAAAACCAACTCAGCATAACTATCTTTTCAGTCTTAGGTACAGGGAATACTTGTAATAGTATTTCCTTGGTTTGAATGCTGTGACTTAATCCAACATAATAGAGGAAATTGCTGTAATTGAACATCAAATCCATGTCTAAGTTGTTCAAAAGAAATATGACTAGGACATTGTAACGCCAGCTATGATAACCCATTGTGTGTACCTGTTGTCTACAGGAACTTATTCCGTTTCAGTGAGAATGGCACCGACTCTTACGTCCGCCTGTATTTGCTCCCTGACCAGTCCTGGATACACCGCAAGAGGACACATGTCAAAAGGAGAACAGTCAATCCAGTCTTCAGTGACAAGTAAGCTTAGTGGATTCATCCTAAATCACACATTTGTATGGGGGGGATAAGCAAAACTGAAATTTTCTTCAGTCAGAAGCACAAAGGTTAAGATGGTTTCTTTCTGCCAACCCTCTTTCATCACAGGTTTGAATTTGATGTGTCACTTGAAGAAGCAAAAACCAGGAAGTTGGATGTGTCAGTGAAAAATGGAAAGATGTTACACTCACGGGAGAGAAAGGACATTGGCATGGTAGGTAATGCTACTTGTGAAAGACTTGTGTCTTTGTTCCGGACACAAGATTTCAAAGACTATCAGCACTTGAAATGATGCAATTGGTGAGACAAATATAAGGCTTTGGCTCATTGTTCAATGTTGTATGTTTTTAATTCATACATATATTGTAAAACCAATGTCTGGACCACTACGGTTGTCACACCTTTGCAGTTTGCAACTCTGGATAATTGACTAAATGTTCATGTTCTGCTCCTGTCCACAGGTGGTGCTAGATTTTTCACTGGTGGATCTAGTCAAAGGCTTCACAGAATGGTATAGGGCCCATTTTCTAATTTTCCAGAATTTGGGTGAAACAGTAGCTGCAAATAATTCTTGGTGTTTTGTTTGAGGTATTATATCAGAACTAAGCTGAATAAAGTACCAATACCTTCTGCTGTCATTGTGTACATTTTTGCACTTATTACTTTGTTCGAGATAGAAAATCCAGTATAACCAGCTTCTCAAAGGGGTTGGGTTACGTTTTGGGTAATGGGCTTACTTACCTTCTTGCCGAGAGTTAGCAGTTAAAATTGATACCACTCTCACAGACATGAGTGTATCAATCTTCTCATCTAACTCTCGGCAAGAAAGTGAAGAAGCGTAAAAATGTTTCTAAGCATTACTAAACATAGTAAAGCAATTTCTTTAAGTTGGTTACAACAAACATCCAAAATAACTTACGACTACTGTTTGACCTAAGTCTAGTTAGAGGGCAAAGACCCTCTCTTGTCGATAGTAATAATGCATATACATTTATGTCTAAGGGAAAAAAGGGGCTTATTTCATTCAACTATAATTATTTGAATGTTTATTTTCTCTTTCTTCTTAAGGTTTGAGCTCACATTGCCTGGGCTGAAGCGGGCGGAGCTGTAACACCTCTGTTTGCAGCTGAAAGAGAAGCGACAGCCACTACCAGGCCAAATGCCAGCCTGATAAATGTGTGAAGAGTTGCATATTCCTTTGTCTTCCTTTATCATCCCAAAAGCAGCACTAAAACCATCTCAGACACTTGACATGATTGTTACAGTATGTCAAAGTGTATACGATGACAGGAACATACAGTAGTATTCCTAACCACATATACAAGTATATACCAAGGTCATACTTGGAATAAACTGTTTGTTCTTGTCCCACAGATATTCCCATTATTTAACAAAATATTTAGAGTAAAGTATACTGTTTTTAAATGATCTTGAACAGAGTAGAAAAATATCTGCAAATAAGACGTTAAAACATGCTTCAGTTTCCCAGATCATTTTCACATTAGCAGTGCATTTTATAATGCAGTTTATTGTAGCTTATTTGGTTACAAATAACAGAAATCAAAAGTTCCTGAATAGTAATGCTATTGCTAAGCATCCTTTTCCATTAAAAAAAGAGAATGTTATTGATCAGAAAATGTTTATATTTATCTATCGAGGAACAAAGGTGATGTGTTTATTTTGGATATTTTTGGTGAGAGGTTTGTTTTTTGAGTTTATCTGAGCCAAAGTTATCCTTTTGTATTTTCATGTAAATAGTTTTGTATGTAATATAGAAAGGGACATAAAGGAAAAACCATGTGTTTGTTGCAGCAACCCAGGAGAATCATTGTATAGTGGGGAAGGGTTACACGCTTTAATACACACCGACACCACATATTCACAGCTGGAAGAAGCCAAAGACAACTAGAGTTTTGTGTGGGCGGCTGAGCAGTTCTACATAAGCAGTGAGTTCATTCCAAGTGAAACTGCATCCAAGCACGGCACGAGATATAGTTCTTTGGTCAAGGACGACTTGACCATATTTACTGAGTGACCAGTATGTAAACCTAACCCTCTCTGATTTACCACCTTTAAGTGATCTTCAATTTCAATATTTGTAATAACTTTAATGAGTGGCTTACATATGTTTCCAGTAAAAATGTTTTATACAGCTTGATAATTTTTTTTACTGTATATATCCCTGTTTCATTAATAAACATGGATTTGGAAAAGAAAAGCTTGTTTTTTGTAAAATGTAACATTTGAAATGTCGCTATTCTGTCATGTATTTATATACTCAATAATTTTCATAATTCCCTCCGCTTGTGTTATCACCGTCAGTGCCTCCTCCCCCCCGCAAAAAAAACCCATGAATGGAACATTCCGTCACTAGCCTCGCTGCACACCTACACATTCTTGTTGCTAGGGGCGCTGGTATTGAGACTGGAGGTATTCTATCTATACAACATCAAACACTGAACCAGAGTTATAGCAAATAAATACAAAACACAGGAGAAGTAGTGGAAGTACATTAAACATTAATAGCAAAGCATCCAGCGGTAACCTTCAGAGTTGAGCAGCCTGTTCAGCTCAGTGTTAACTAGCTAGTAACCCAACCGAGTCACAACATAACCAGTTTAATCTTCGTTCAAGTTAACGTTGCACTGTGATGGAATATAAACTAAAGTGTGTCTTGCTGTGCTACTATTGATTAACTATTCATATCATGGATTTATGCACAGATCAGAATATCAATTCCTCCTGGCAGTTCACGCGAGTTCACCGTTGCTTCCTTAGCAACGGCCCTAGCAACGACCCTAGCAACGGCACACGGGTTTCGTTAAAGTGCTAGCGTTGGCTTATGATATCTTTGCACAAGTAGCCTACTAACATGAGTTCAGCCCGGAAGAAAACAAATATTCCTGATACTCTCGCTTCCTTACCACCAAATCGAATACAGGTAAGTTTAGAACACACTAAGCGATATCGTTACCTATCAGTATGTTGACGCTAAAACCTTTAATTGACTGTGTTATCTGAGTGTGTAGTCAAATGTGGACGCTTGACAATCAACTACTTAACTAAAAAGTGTTTTGCCCATATTACTTTTACACTGACATTTTCCAAGTTGCAACATTTTTGGATCCAAACACCTCTCTACGTGTCTGTGAAATCAACACCACACTAAAGGTCACCTCCGTTGTCCAGGTCCACAGAAGACAGCCGTGGATGGCAACCAAACCTTCTTTTTCGCTGAATCCTCCGCTCCAGCAGATACCTCAAGGAACTGAAGCAGCGGGGAAAAGTGCGTTCAGTGTTCAAAGTTTGGAGTTGGTAATCATGTTTCGCTAAGCTGAAAAATATTCGTTTTCTGCCACCTCAAACATCAGTTTTGATGACATAGTGTTAGATACTGCTGTATTTTGTAACTATTATGGCAATTGTAAACGGATCTGAATCGGGTTGTCTCATGCATGCTGTAGGCGATGGGGCGTTTGAAGGGACAGACAGTAAACCAAGCAAAGGCTATGGTGGAGGCCAGAACCTGCTCCAGAGCAGAAAGATAGTGCAGATCCGAGGGACATCCAAGTACTGCAGCAGTAAACTCAGTAAAAAGGACAAGAATCTCCGTGAAACTCTGGTGAAATTCATATGGTGAGTTGCACTATTATTTATAGTTTTGTAAGCTTAATTATCTTTCTGTCATCACATTTCAAATGATGTATTTATCCATCTCTACGCCAGTGTTTCCTCCAGGGAAGACAGGACTAACTAACTAACTACTTGACCACTTAAATAAAATGAGATGTTGGATTCTGTTTTCATGATAAACTATCAAGGCAAAACCTTTTCTGAAGGCATCTTTGTATTGTAAACCATAACTATGACCGAACAACTGCTACATTTCACTGCTCAGGATGGGAAACACGTTGTATGTCAATAAAGTGGCACTTGCTCTTTTTAGCCAGCAGGAGGAGGAGGACGCTCCACCATGTGGCTCTCCCAAACTTGCAGCCAAGAGTGACCGTGAAATGGTGAAATGCACACTTTAAACCACATATTATATCACAGGCCCTCTTTTGTTGTGTACTTGGCAATAATAAAGACATCATTCTTTTACATAATCCTTTCAAGACACTTGATATGATGGTCTTTGAATCAGTTTTATTTTGTTGGTTGCAGTTGTTAGGTATGTTTATTTTGTAGTGTTGCTGTTTTTCTTTGCACAAAAAAGAAATAAATTGTTTGAAAATATTTGAAATTCTTGCCTGTACTAAAGCCAAGCAATAAAACTGAAGGCCTGGATGTGGATATTTTCTTCCATCATTCATTAATCAGCACTGTATCACAAAAGTAAAATTCCTGTCAGACAGTGTTTGAAAGTGGTTCATACTGTTCTGTCTTGTCAGAGATATAACTACTACATCCAGAAAGGGATAGACCTGGAGAACGTGGCTCCTCTGGAAAACTCTTGGCTGGAGAACATTCAGAAAATGGTTCCTTGCCACCTGAAGAGCCTGAGCAGACCATTGGAGCTGCTGGTTGATGAGATTAAAGAGGACTACTTCCTCAGCGTCAAGACAGCAATCTGTATTTATTTAATTACACTTACAGTCACAGATTTTTCACAGATGCAAGCATATTACCTACATTGTCATAATGTGTAATTCCTAACAATGTGGTAATAAAGTATTGTTTGTTTTCATATCTTTTGTTTGTGATTGCAGTGAAATATACGTTCAGAGATTCAATGGGAACTGACGAGGACAAAGTGAAAGATCGTCCCCCGCACAGACTTGAGTAAGTCAACAGGACGTGGCGGTGAATGTTGCATGTTGATTTTGTGAGAAGTATACAATCCCTCTACTCACTCATACTGTGTAGCATGGCTCTTTTTCCTTTGTACAAGGAAAGCAGAGTTTTAATAAGCAGTGACTTTATGAATCATTGTATTTTCATATAGGAAAAATAAGTGTGTTCCTCACAGGGCCTCTGTTGTCTTTCTCTCCCAGAGTGGAGGTTTTGCCAAAACCATGGAACAAAGCCTTTGTCCATGCGCAGAAGAGGATGAGGGATAATCTTCACTCTGTCAACCCCACCATGCTGCAGATGCTGTACCTTTGGCATGTCTGTTACAAGTAAGTATGCTATAGGACGTTTTTCACTTTTGTTAAAACTCCACATTGGGTTCATTTATTTTTACTATTTAAACCAAATTGAAACACACATTCAGGTGGTGAGGGAGTTTTATCAACTTTGGTCACAATACAGTTAAGTAATATAAAGAGAAAACACTTTTTGGTTTATTTTTTTATTTATATTCTTTTTACTTATGTAAAAGTCATGTATTTTATTTAATAATATTTAATAATAAAAAATTATTACTTATCATGGCTTACATAATTGGTTAAATAATTGATTGTAATTGCATAATTACGTATAATACGCATAATATGTGTTACGTTTAACACAACGGAAGATGGAAACACCTTTATGGATGAAAATGAACATATTTACACAGAGTAATGAACATTTGTGCATTATACCTCATATAAGTCATTTCTTGTTTTCATGACAAACATTTTTCCTGGTTTCTAAGGATTCTGGTGACTTATTTTTAGACTTTCCACCCTCTTACAAGCTCTCAAGCAGTTTTTCCAAATAACTGCTTCTGCTTTAATGGCATGGACTTGGATAGCACTATAACAAAGTGTTAATAGAAACTGCTGTTAGACTGACTACTAAGATGTTTCCGTGCTTTTCTACAGTTTGTGGTGCTGCTATATTATCCCGTGTCGCACTCCCTTGAAAATTGCTACAGTAGATCCATGTTTGCCTGTCGTCTTACCTTTCTGGACGGCCTGTTTGCAGAGATCTCCGTCTGATAGATGTAGAGGAGTTCCACAGCAGACAGGAGTCCATGGAGCTCTCTGTGTTTCAGCAGATTGTCACCAGACACGTTGACAATGCCAGAGGAATCCTCCTCAAAAAGTGAGTCCATGTTATCATATGGCACCAAGATACCTGTGATTGGTTAAGTAACAATTAGAATCACGACGTCTTTGTGGATTTGATGTACAGATGTAATAAATGTGCATTTAATAGAGCTCAGGAGTACTTTTAAATACAAAAACAAACAAACACCTTTCTATGGTTTGGGACTATAAGTAGTTGAGTTGCCATCAGTAAAATATGGCTCTTTAGTAGTAACATCAAGCTGTAGCCATAGTAAGCAAATACATGTTCCTCTGAACAAGCCCCAAATATTTGTGTGAATCCTATATTTGAGTACACCATCTTGTACAACAGTCTTGGGTTAGGTGGTGCTCACACTAAGCATAATAGCTAAACACAGCACGCCTCAAATGCAAATATTCATGTATTCATTCCTGTTTGACCTGACAAATGGCTAACGCTTTGAGTACAGACAGATTTATGAGAACGTTACCAAATGTGGTGCTGTGGCGAGCTGACATTATGTTCCTTTAGTGAAAACATTAGCTACGTTATCGTACAGTGGCAACTCTGCATCAGCACTGACATTTTAATTGAAGCTCCCTTCACATTTTAGAAGTTCACTTGGGTTTTTGAAAAAATAAACCAAGTGCATGGAGCACACTGCACAGTGGGTAATTAGGGGGCCTGGGACATTGGCACCGGGCTGAGTGCACTGCCACAGTTTCCCCTTTTATACCATTAAAATTTCAAATAATTATTTCATTATTTGACTATTTATTATTTGCATCTGGAGTATTAAATGCATAACAACACATTATGTGATTTTGCTGTTTTTCACACCAGCTGGGTTCCTGAAGTACAAAACATTTACTACCAGAGCTACAAGCGCATGCTGGTGCCTGCCACCAGCAACATGCCCAAGCTTCTGTCTTTCTTCAACTGTGCATCTGCACTGATGACCTCCCAGCTACAGAACCTTGCAATAGACTCGATGAGGGATTATACACAACTGATTTCCCAAGACCCGGTAGGAGAAAGCTTTAACACTTCAGGCCAATATATTTCCAAAGAGTGGAGCAGAATGGACTGCAACACAAGTCATTTGGATAAATTTGGACCTAGATGAACAGGCTGAAACTGTTGTTTTTTTCTGACTTGTTTCCTGCCTTGTTTAGCGGTCAGAGCGAACCTACGAGCACCCAGGCTTTGTGCTGCATCTGATCCTGGAGGACAGGGAGATCAAGTTTGAGCCAGACTTCAAAGTGTATGAGGAGGCCCTCCTTAATGTTTATGAGTTCATTCTCAGGTCTATCAGCATGGTACCTCGCATGGAAAACAAACTGTACCCTGAGTGGGTAAGAGGAAAAGAGTTTATGTGTGGTGTTGCCAGTTTATTAGGTACACCTAGCTAATATGGATGTCGTCTAATACAACAATCCTGCAATAAGTCCTCCCTTCATGATTTTAAAATCACAGTTAGCTAATCATTGCATTGCATCTATCATTTACTTTTTCCACTGAACCAAAAAACATAACTTTCTGCCGGGGTTTTGACCGGGCTTCGTGTTTTCCTAGCCAGGCTCCCAGTTTGGAAACAACCTGAAGCCCATCATCCTACCCGAGATCCTTCAGGCCCTGCAAGGGGAGGTGCGCAGGGTGTTCTGGGCTGAGTGTGTCAGGCCCAAGGAGTACGTCCACGAGTATGACAAATACGCCACACTGGTATCCAGGCAGGCAGAGGACGACATGGAGCAGTTCCTCAGTGAGCGGCACTCCTTCCGGGAAATCATGGTAGAGGTGATGCACTACCAGCAGCTTGCTGACCAGATGCAGTACACATCATGCAAGGTACTTGGTCAGCAAAGCTGGCCATAAAAGATATATTTTACTTGCATATTACATTTATAATTTAGACAGTTGAGAGACTTACAAGATTAAAATATGTGCAATTGTACAGAAGAATTAGACAGAACAAATACTTGTTTGGCTAACCTAATAAAATCTAAAATGCAACAATCTAACAATCTTTAGGATTATATCTTGATGTTTTCCATGTCCATGACTGTCTATGTTTATTTGAAAGTAATTTCTTACATGATGGTAATTGTGTTACTGACCAATGCTTTACGGCTTTAGGTGGTACGTCTTGGCATGTTTGAGGTTCAGTCCCATAAGCTTATGCACTCTCTCATCATGCGTGCCCAGGAGCTACAGCACAAGCTGGTTACACAAATGCTAAAGGACCATCAGGAAATCAACAGGATGTCAGTTGGTCGACCGTTTTCACTTTTTCCTCTCCACATCCACACACAAAAAAGAATTCTTAATGCAGCTGAAGCAAGTTATTATTTTGGCTCCAAAATCTACCCCTTCGTATATGTCACTGTATTTACGCAATTCCTCTCGCAGGCTCTGTAATGACTTTGAGGTGATTGCAGAGAAGGCACTGAGCACACCACTTGACACGCAGAAACTAATGGAGCTGAAGGTAACTATCCCAAATTCTTGTCACACAGAGCAGCTTGGTGCAGTGTGCTACCTAATGTACCTCACACCTCTGCCCACAAAGCAGTTAGGAATGGCATTACACATTAAAGAGTCAGTAATACCAGATGAAAACTTGTTCTCGAGGCTCTGGGTGCTTTCTGTAATGATAATAATTCACACCTAGCTTAGGACAGTGACTGGAAAGAAAAGCTGCTGCAGATGCATTTCAGTGAACCTCGTTCATTTCGAGTGTACAGCTTGTCACATAGCAACACAGAAAAGAACCCAGCCTTAACATCTTCAGTTTACTGTGAAAAGCCTTGACTTGACCTAATGTTGACATTGTTTGGTTCCTTAGTTCCCTTGTGTGTAGTGGAGCTCTATAATATTAAAGAGTAAAGTAGATAGTGTAAATGGTGTGAATCTTATTCTGAAAAGCTAAAATGGCAGGTGTGAACTCTTAAAATGGGATTTTGTTAAAAACTATTGAGTTGTAATTTGAATCAGAATCAGAATCAGAATCAGAAATACTTTATTAATCCCAGAAGGGAAATTGCTTTTTGATACAGTTACAATGCTCAATAAAGTTATTGAAAAGAGTAATAAACAGTAGAAAAGAG
>JAVQJD010101552.1:0-28028 GCA_036023655.1 Nannoperca australis
AGTTAAGACTAGTTTAAAGTCATCTTCATTGAAAAGTACAGTGCTTTTCCTTCAAAAATAAGGACATTTCAATGTGACCCCAAACTTTTGAACGGTAGTGTATATATATATATATATAAGCTAGAACATTGAAATATATATTATTTTTCATTTGTATTTTTGGTAATGGGTTAGGGTTAACTTACTCTCAATAATCCACTTGAAAAACCAATGCACCGATAGCTCTGATGGAGCAGGAGTAATCCTGAGCATGGTCACTTTGTTTCCAAAGATTTTACTGGAATCTGTCTGCTTACATGTGCTAATAGCTTTGCTGTTTGTTGTGCAGAAAAGCATTTAGGGTTTTAAGGCTACCGTAAGATTCCAATGCCGCCATGCCACCATGTGAAAACCACAGTCAAAGAAAAGGAGTCTATATTCTACATTTGTTTGGTCACTATTAGTGTCAGCGTCAGTGTGAGAGCTGGCGACACTTTGATAGGGAAGGAGATGAGCTGAGCTCCCACAGGGTGGGCTCCGGACCATTATAAGCCTTGATTGTACTGCTACTGTAACTGCTTAATGACGAAGTATCTGATTGGCTACTTGGCACAAACACATTAGTTTCTTCAGGCACCTTTGCATGTGTCCTTTTTACAGCTAGACATTAGAAGAACACTGATATTCAACAATTTCAACATATATCTGAGAACTGTTGAAAACAAATAGTTTGAGGAATAACCAGGAACTAAAGGCTTAACTAGTTGTGAAACAACCAAACATGCATGTACAGTCAGAGTTTATGATATGAAGCATCTGTCTGTAAGACTTTCTGTGGTGCAAGAACTTTTTCGTGAAGCTGAATTAGGCAGGGTGTAATGTGGTCCTGGGCGTGACCTGTATCTGCAGCCTAAAGGTAAGTGGCTGTGTTGGTAGTGTAGTCTTTTTATTCTAGTCCATCTGCTATTGATGCTACGAATTGGTTCCTGGTCCAGTCTAATTGTTGAGAGGATTGAGGTGGATGTTGGTCAAAGCACCAACCCAGACTGTGTTGGAAGTAGAAAGCTAAGCCCGTAGAAAGCTAATAGGACTGATTGGTAGACTAGTTTCTGGTGATTGGTGTTTCTGACACTCAGAGAAGAGGATTTCACTGTTTTGAGTGAGTTAGTGGTCACTTGTGGACGCATTTGAATGCCTCCACTTTTCCTATAGCCTTGCCACTGACTTCCAGCGTCGCCAGTCGTTGATTAGGTAATATAACACTATTAATAATCATAAAGGAAGTACATTATTCCTCATATTGTGGGGAATTTGTTGCAAAATTGTGTGCATGTGTGTGTGACCATGGTACTCCTGTGCGCCTGATGTCACTTGCATCAGGAAGATGGTGTCGTTGTCTAACAGCCAATGTGTGTGTACATGCAGGGGAGGAATGGAGAAGGGAGAGAGGAGAGAGAACCTCAGGTGAAACACGGCCCTGTCTGTAATTCATAATCATGCCATGGGAGCCAAGTTTCTCTAAATGAGGCATTCAGATAGCCAAACCAGTCATTTATCCTGGTGATTAATACAAACGATACTCGTAATAATAAATATCGCCACCTCGCAGAGCAGAAAGCAGCAGGGGCAGGGATAGAGAGAAAGTGAGGGGGGGCGGTTCCAGTGTTTATTGTGTGACGATCATGAAGGGACCTCTCGTTAAGTTGCATTTTAGAGAGAAATATCAAGATGAAAAGGGGAAGAAAATACAGTTCTGTTGTAAAAGACAAGTGAGCCGTCAACTGGTGACATTTTCATGTAAAATTTACACATATTGACAGTCTTTGATGGTCTTTAGAGGTTTTGCGCTGCACTTTGTAGTGCAAAAAGCTATGAGCAACTAGTGCATGGCACCAAAGATGGAGAGGGAAAAAGACTGCTGCAACAAATTTAAATGAACAAATGAAAACAAAAAGAAGAAGAAAGAAAACATTGAGGGCACTGTTACAGTTCACTCCACGACATTTCATCACTTTTTAAGTTATATTTGCAGAACTTTCACAGTAATTATAGTTATTGGAAGCTTTGTTTTGAATTTGGATTTGTTTAATATTTACAAATATTTATTTGAATTTTTTAAATTGAATTTGAATCAATTTTGGAAATTGGTCAGCTCTCTGTGTTTTTTAGAATTTGTTTTATACTTTTATTTTTATGTTAACCTATGAAGTCTTTAACGTGACATCTTCACATTTTACTTTGTTTAACGTGAAGTCTCTCTGCCCATCAATGTCTAAAAACACATATATTAGACTCCAGGTTGGATCATATCGTCCATGGCCTGACAAGTTGCATTGTTTCATACTGTCATTATGCAGTGGTGCATGTACACGTGCCCCAAATTGTGCCTCCTTTATGTATTATTAATAAATATATACATAAACACATTTAATGAATGCCTAACCTAAAAATAGGAATCTAAAGTAAGAAAGTTAGTGTTGGTAGAGATGTCAATACAAAAATCATGGCCTGTAGCCTAAAAGCTCTGGCTGCTAATCCCAAATTGACGAGAGAAGCCACAACGACACGTTGACATTGATTGAATTGCAAACATTTAGATTGTGAGAGCTAAAATGATTCATGTGCACAAATTTCATTTGAGTTTTTTTCCCCTGACACCTGCTGGTCTTTGTTTAAACCAATCAAGGGCATATTTGATAAATATAAATCCTAAATAAAGGCAAGAACATAACATATGAAGGCATGACAGCTGACAAAAAACCTAGCAGGTCCTCAACTACAAAGAGGTACTCCGCTATCTTCCCTTTTCTCTAATTCAGATATTAAGCTGTGGCTAACTTATTCATGGACACACACTCCCCTCTCTCTCTTTCTATATGTTTTTAAAATAGTTATTCCCCACTTCAAACTGGGTTTCACCTCGATGAATGCAGGGGAGTCGATGAGGGAAGAAAAAAGAATCTTGCTTCTGGGAATCAACATAAAGATGGAGACGAAGAGAAGAATTGGACAGCGAGACAGACTCAGTCAGTGGCTGATAAAGTTTATGCCTTCCTGTCATTTCGCTAAAAGTAAACAGGCGCTGCAGCCTAACATGACATCACTAAGTAGGTTAGGTGTAGTCCCGCGCGGCCATCGATCATAACAGAATCTAGCATATTCTTGCCCCCACTAGGAGGAGAGGTAAAAGTTTTCCACTGTAGCTGAGATGACATTTAATTTTTCATATCTGCTCCATAGTCCTGGAATGAATTTTGGCAGACCTGATGCAATTTAACAGCTTGGCAGTTTAAAATTGGGCAATGAATCACTGGGATTCAATGGAAGCCCGGCTGCTGCATAATATTTTCTGTGTCGAGGGTTGAGGGGCAGTAGGGGTGGAGGGGGAGGTAACCCTGTTCCTCCAGTTTACCTCTGCCTCTCACTGATTGTACCCCCTTTCTAATTACTTTCTTATGCACCTTTTAATCTTCTGCATCCAGGAACATAAGGACATATTATAAGCGCCATCAGTGCCATGCCATTGATAGTTACATCATTGTTGCTTCTAGATATGTTGTCACATTCAATACAGTTTCAAAATGTCTGCCTTGACTTTGCTTAGATCTTGTTTTAATATAAATCATACAAACTACTACTCTCTTTTTCACCTCCTGTAACTGATGATTCATTGACCTTCCTTCAGATTCCCTAAAACCATTGACCTTTTGCCATTGAAAAGTTTTTAATCTACACACCAAAAGCCTACATTTCTCAGATAATTTGTCCAAAATGATCCCATGCTGTGTCCAACCCAAGTCAAACAATTACAGCATACAGCTGGCAATGAAAGAGCATCAAAACATATTTGTCTCGATAAGAAATCTGCTCACAACGCAATAAGGTGCCATAGGCTCCGCTCATCTCTCTCCTCTTGGTCCATCACGGAGCCCTCTGACCCCCAGACAAAGAGCACAACATGCAATTGCACACCATTACATGCGCACAAACGCCTCGGTTCAGCACATAAAAGGCTCTCCGTGTGCTTTTAAAAGGTGAGGAGGTCCAGAGGGCTCGCACTGTATCTGATTTTTGACAAAGAGCAAGCTGGGTAGAAATCAATAAAGCGCCAGTGACGGGCCGACGGGTCCCGCCGGTCCTCCCAGAGAGGCAGGCTGCTGAGCTGAGCTGAGCTACACCCATAATCCTCCTCCTCTTCTTCTACCCCCATCACCCTATCACTTTCTTTTCAACCCCCCTTCTCTCTCTGTCCCTACCTCCCCCCACGTAGCCTTTTCTCCCCTTCAAACCCCGTTATCCCTCCATCCCCTCCTCACACCACCCCACTAGTCGAGATGAACCCAAACAAGCAAAGAATGGACTGACAACCTTTTTGACACCGGCCGTTTATTAGCTCCACACAGCGATGTTTAGAGCAGAGAGAGAGAGAGAGAGAGAGAGAGAGAGAGAGAGAAAGAGAGGTAAAGGGGAAAGTGGGGATGTTCTCACCAGTCGGCTGGTTGGTTGAGCAATGTAGCGTTGCTGGGATGACCGCGCTGTGGTGTGTATGCTGTAGTGTAGTAACTTCGCTCTCCATCCACCAGCCGGGTGCAGCCATTTGTCAGGGTCACCATCAGGAAAATGAGTGTTTATTCTTGTAGAAAAAGCTTTTGATGAATTGGTTTATTTGTATGCTAAAGTATTTTTCACCCACCTACCACCATCTTTCTTGCTTTCATTCCTTCTTTGTTTCTTTCTTGTCTCACTTCTAACTCTCGTAAATCTTAACGTCCTTTTTTGTTGTTGTTGTTTTTCTTTAACCTAAGAGGTAAAGGAGATAATTTGAAGTTAGAAGAGTTGCTGCCAGCATATGTGAACAGCGGTGTGTGTCAGGCTGTTAGTGCTTCACCAGAACAAGAAGATCATGTGTACCCCATTAACCCCATGGTAAGGAGGTGGAGTAGGCCTGAGAGGCTAGTCTAGTGCGTTCAAAAGGAAAACAACATTTGTTTTAGCAGCCATTGTTAAAACATGAATTTATATATTATACAATGAACTATTATATTATAATTGTAGAGCATACATTTGATACATCAAACATGTCCCTACTCTTACACTAAAAATACTATTAAAGTATCCATAAATCAGAATCAGAATCAGAATCAGAAATACTTTATTAATCCCTGAAGGGAAATTTCTTTTTGATACAGTTACAATAAATAAATAAAGATGACCATTATACTGTCATTCAGTTTTCATAGTTCCCAACCTTTTGACCTGTGACCCATTAACACCAGGTGACACTATACTGTATTTCATTAGAAAGAAAAGTCACAATTTTGTGTGGATTTTCAAAAATGTCCTATTGTGAAAATAATCACCTTTTTTCCCCCCTTTTGTCCCAGGTTTAGTACCACTGGATTGTAGAGCCAACATGACTGTGAAGACAGAAATGGCACATTTTTACAAATCTCTTTGACTGTGAGGTCTCTCAGGGCAAAGAATATGGCCACTGCAACAAGATATTCCCACAAAATATTGCTTTACAAGTCCACTTTGGAGAGGCAAATTGCTGGGGACCATGCTGTTTTGTCAACCAATCATTTTACCAAGCTTTCACCAAGCTTATTAGCATTTGGGTGTTTTTCTGTTACAGAGTAATGTGGCAGTAACACCAGTAATGTATTATTCTGGTGGATTTGAGCTAGAGTAAGAATGTGCAAAAATTAACCCCTTAAAACATAAATTGCCACGACCTACCACTACAATCTATGCACCCAATTGTCTCCCATTAAATCTCCCAGTGTCAGAAGCAATGCTACTTGCAGGCTTCTCATTTTTAGACTTCATAATCTGCATTAGCATTTATTTAGTGAATAAGCCAAATTACGAAATGAAAAGGTAGGCTGCTATCTTCTAAACATCCACTGCAACTGTCTGTAAGATATGCCACAATCTGGGTTGTTAGAGGGAAACTCTGTACCAATTTCATATTCATTTTGCTGTTCAAAAGACCAGTAGAGTGAATAAGAGTTTGTCTGTGAAAAACAGTCAAGCGTGAGTATTGACAAAGCTCTGACCTCACACGCCAGGTGGAGGCAGCAGGTAAAAACGCCTTCCTTCACTCGTGGAGAAAAGAGTCCTATCCTTGTGGTCGATGAATAAATCGCAGGAGATGAGCAAACCGTTGACCAACTTTACTTGACTTTCAGAAACAGCTAACGATGGCAGCATTGATAGCTTTGACACTCTGGACTCTCCAGGGCTTTGTACATCCTTACTGCACCCCCCCATGCTCTATTCTGGCCTTAGGCTGCTTTAAGACAGAATCAGTAATTGCAGTGATTAATCGCAGGGTTTTGTGGCGGTGTGGGAGTATCACATGCTAACCAGCAATTCCATCTTGAAGACATTTACAAGCCAAGCAACTACACGGTGACGTACTCCCTCGTGGCAGGCTTGATAGGTGACACAGTTATCACAGCAGCCACAATGCTACATGGTAAACAAAGTTCTTCTTCACGTGGGCGTCTGGCGGTCTGAACGCCGCAGCGTCACGTCGGGTTGCGTCTTTTTAAAAGTTGACTCTGCTGTGCAGCCTAAACGCACTACCCCCATTCAAATGAATGGGAAAATCTGCGTTTTTGACGCAGAGCCTCATTCTATCTGAATGTAGCTCGACAGAGAAATCTGCTGATGAGGGAGCATAAAGTACTGAACAACAGTTAATACATCCACGTAATACATAACAGTGGAATCCTTCCCATCTTTTATGCACATCACATCAATATCCTAAGCAGCAGGTGCTCCTCTCAGTCTGGAATTGCAACCTAAAGTAACATTAGCTCAGTAGCTAATGTTGAGACTCAAAAGCAGTTTGCAGTATCATTAAATGACATCTGATATATTTAGCTAAATCATCAGACATGACTTGCTGACAGTCATTTGTCATTGTTACCATGAGTAGACAAGTACATAACAGTCACCGCTAAATATAATTACACTTTTGAATGTAATGATTAGAATAGATAAAAGTACAGTGTCACAGTAATGCAGCTGTTATCACTAAATGTGAGCCACAGTAAATTGGTATGCTTTGTTAGATACAGATACGTTCTTTACAGTTGACACTGTAAAAATATTTGTCAGTGGCACTGAAAAAATAAAACTAGTGATTTAATTGTAATTTGTTAGGAATCTGATTCCATCATGTACAGTTTTCTTTTCTGTGGAATCACCTTCTCAAACTGAAGCAACATGCAGATGTGAAACGTTAAGGCGGGCTGATGAATACGCATTGACTGGTCCTAATTCTACTGTACAGCTCATTTCTAACATTCATCAGTCCATTTGGCTCCATCTGAAAGGCCTGCCTGCCTCAGCGAACACAACCCCCCCTCAACTCACAACCCCTGCTTTAGACATGTATTAGTCATTATTAAACATAATAATGGCTTTTATAAGTCACTGTTTGCCTCTTTGGTTACTTGAATTATTCAGCCAAAGAGGGAGAGGGAAAGACAGGGAGGGAGAGGAGCGCCACTCTAGTCAGGTGGGCCTTGCACCTGATATGGCAGGCGACAGATGAGGCATTTTGTCTGAATTATTTATTTGATTTTCTTCAACTTTTTACAACTGCCACTTTAGTTTTTTTGCCTCCCAGCCCTTCCTCTCCTCCATTTATCCCCTCAACCCCATCACAGACACACATACTCTGCAAACCATCACGCTTATTTCAAGCGGCGTTAATTACAGTTGCACAAGCTGTTAAGCTGTCGTCTGACGATTAACAAAGTCAAGCTCCAGCCCCAGCGCCACCACTTACTTTCCTGTTTGGCAAATGGAGGGGTGGAGCTGGCGTATGTGTGTGTAAAAAAAAAAAAAAGAAAAAAAAGAAATCTGCTTTGTGACAGCCATTGTTAGCACTAACAGTAGGGCTATAAAAGTACAGGGGTCTTTTTTTATTATTCTGTTCTGTCGCAGCAAGTGAACAGACAATATGAATAAACTTAATTTGTGAAACGTCTCCCCTAATTAATTTGAAAGAGGCGGTGGAGAGATGGAGGTGGTGGGCTTGGGATGGGGTGGGGTGTGGGTGCTTGCTCGATGTGCAAAGCATTAAAAGTTAAAACAACAACGTGCTTGTCTTTGAGCTGCAATTCACACAAAGCGATGTAGAAATGCTCGCAGCGATTTGAACATCGGCTGTCAACCCTGGTGGGAGACAACATTGTTTGATGTTTGTCCATGTGTTTGTCTCTGTGTGTGTTTGTTTGTTGCATGGCTGCAGCGCTGACAGGATGCATCTATATGTCAGCGCATAGCACAGCACCCCCGAGAATGGTGGACATATACAAACTGTAATACTATATCCTTTCTTTAATGTCTTTGTCAATTAGTGGATGCTGCTGTCAAAGCGGCGTGTGCTCAGTCCTGTCTGTCATAATTAAAAGTGTGTGAAACAGTTTTTGGGTTAAGGGGGAAGGAAAACACTTAATATAGTTGCAGCTGACAGTTTCTAGAATGCTTTTGTTGAGGAGATTCAGTCAGTCTGCACACGTTACTCTGCGTTTTTAAAGTGATATCAAGATGTTTACGGTCCCATAATAATCATTTAAATTAATTAAATATTATTTACATAATCTAGTTTTTCCTATTTTTTTTTATTTTTAGATGGACCATTATTTTAAACTGGAAGGTGTGTAGCCTATAACTTCAATAGTTATTCAATTTCTTTTTGAAATTTCAAAATAACAAGTTAGGTGCATTATATAATATTAGTTTTGCAGGTGTCTTGGTATGAAATTGTCTACCAAATTTTATGGGAAGCTATCCAATAGTTTCCACATTTCACACAAAACCACAAATTTCAACCTCATGGTGATGCCAGAATAGAGGTCAAGGGGTTAAAGTTATTCAGAGTCATGCTCTGGGGACCATGAATGTCTTTACAGCTTTTTCAATCTGGATCAGGTTGTACATACACTATTTTAATTCATAGATAGTATGGTTTATCCACTTGGTGCTTAAGAGATTCATGGGGAATCTGACCATTTAATTATGAGTGATGTTATGATGTATTGAGTGCAAAGTTGACTCATCCTGGAGACCCACAATACTGAGAACAAATGTAACAGCAGTCTGGTGATGGACAGATAGACAAACTAACATTGTCACACTTGTAACATCTGTGAAAAATATTGTCAAATGTTAGATTGACATATCTAATGATTTAGCACAGTTGTCACTTATTGCTTGAATGATTCACTTTAACTACAGAAAAATATTTGGCGGGGGTGGTGACATTTAGTGGATATACAGTCCAAAGCAGTAAGTGAGCTTTAAAGTTTTTCTTGGCCAACGATATTAGATGCAGTGACAGTCCCGCAGGTCAGCAGAGATGACAAGTCTTCCATGCATTCATGTTCTCTAGAGGGATAACAAAGGGCAACGGTTAAACAAGCCCCTTTGGGTGTGTTAGTCTTTCCTCTCTGTTTCTCACATATTATTTCATTCCTCCGTGTTAAAGCTGCTTCATTTAATTTCTAATTTTAGATGCATTTCAATGCAGCTGTTGCCCACATGTTGACCATTTTTCCCCATTCCTATCTACTGCCTGTCTGTAGGTGTGTGTGTGTGTGTGACAGAGTCACCATCATCGCTGGAGATGATGTTCAGAAATGACATGTTTCCTCACGACCCAGTAGCGTTCAGCGGGACCGCCAATCAGGGATCTGGCAACGGGATGAGTTGTCATGATGCGGCGAGACGTTAAGCAGCCATTCCGGTTTGTCGCCTCGTCTGCCCTCCTTACTGCCACTTTGTAAAATCACATTACGCTAATGAGAATAGGAGTGAAAAGGCAGTGACAGAGCAGGGATATGGATGGGCTATGTGTCAAAGGCACTCAGATTTCATCCCTTCCGCTCTCTTTTTGAACTCAAAGAGCTGGGCGGGCGGTTTGGATGTGGAGGAGAAGTCTGTAGCCAGGAGCTTGTAGGCTCATGTCTCTGTGTGACGTCACTGTCACTGTTAAGGTTGTTCTTGTTGTTCTGTTTGTTTTTAGTCATGTTGTTATGTACTTTATCTTTGACAGAGAGCTCAGATTGGATAAATGAATGTCAGCTTCATTTGGAGAACATAGTTTTAGTTGTATCAAATCTACTAGTATTTGTAGGAAGTATAGTTTGATTAAGACATAACATATTTTTTTTTTTTTTATACTGGCCTTTTAATCTTTTTAATTCTAGTATTCAATTATTTTGTTACGTTTGACTTATTTGAACAACCATGCCTTTTTGTGGCAAAAGCCTTGCAAGAGGAAACTCTGTTTCTTAATGGATTGCTAATGTCTGAACACAGCCGTACACACAGAAAACTATTTGCTGATGTACAACCTTTTTATTTTCAAAACTGTCCGCTACAAAGGAAGCCAGAAGAAAACAATGTACACGGCCTGCAGCTACTGTAATGTATTAGTGAAAATGCAATTGCAATATTGGCTACTACAACAATTGTCATATTTGCTAGCTTTTAATTATTGTAATTCTTAAGTTGACATCTGTAACTGTGAATCAGCTCTATTTTTTATTTTGTATTATTATATTATGTTTTCTAGCAAAGTGTAGCTAGATCTACTGTAGCTTTTGCAGCTAGGTGTTTCTAGCTACCATTAAAAACGAGACCTTCTCCACTCTGCAGAAATGTTTCATGACTGCGCTAATTCATTAAATGTTTTACTTACACATGTGGTTTGTCAAAAGAGCTACCGATATATAAAGATAAATATATACTACTGAAAACCCGCCTCACAACATCCAACTGAAAGCAACCAGCATCTAACAGGAAAACTAGATCTACTGGATGTAAAGGGCAGGTCAGTGTGGGTACTGAAGTTAGTTAGTAAGTTAAGTGGACATCAAGGTCATGATCAAGCTTCAGTAGTGGGGCCATGGGTTTCCTATCTGCTCACACACAAACACAAAAACACACACACATAGAAACACATATAGGCAACGCCTGATTCTGACTGACAGAGCAATTTCTCCCACCTCCTTCATTTGGCGATCGACTTTGTAGTAAAATACACTGCTCTCTCCCTTTACTCTGCTGGTCAGACTCGTAACACAAGCACAGCACAAACACACACACACACACACACATATTACACCCACAGCACACAGACACATGTTGATGCAAATAGATCATACTCAGGCATATGCGTGAGGGTAAATACACATGGGAACAAGCAGACGAGCGAACAACACACACATAAACAGCCAGACAACTGCCACAAACACACTCACACACTGCACTCCCACATACAGAGGGTGTCCCAGTAAAACAGATGGAGGTCTTGGAAGGTGAAAGTTTATGAGACTCACTAGGCTGATTAGAGGAACGGAGATCTAAAAGCAATTGGCTCCTTTTACTCCCTTTTTCCCGTGGATTTATGAGCTTCTCTGCAAATGACTGACAGCTTCTTTACTACGGTCAAACACTGAAGGATAAACTCACCATGCCAGAGTGTGTGAGAGTATTAGTAAGTGTTATGTGTGGATGCTCTTGATGTTTATGTGTGAACAGAGGCGTATGCGCACACAGTGACTGAAATCAACCTTACAAATGTGACGTGAAGCTTGAGTACATTTGAGGCTGATTCAAAGTGCTAGTCAGCACTGTGCATGGGGTTGGCTTCTTCTGCACCCTCCCTGTCACCCAGAAGGCTCGTGGTGTGAGTATGTGTGCGTGCGGTGGAGGGTCCCTCCATCCAGTTTTCTGCCTGGGAAAACACTGCTTAGCCTATTAGCACTCCCTGTAATGCCCCCTCTCTCGCCCTTAATCTGCACAACACGGCTGTCAGAGACAAAGCGAGACGACCTAGTGGACACTTCACTTCCAGCTAGGAAGAGGGGCGACTGAGACATGAACGTTCCCATCCTCCAGTCAATTATTCATTGATAACCTATTTATTTTTACCTTTAGTGTCAGTCAGAATGGTAGAAATGTGCATATATTCATCTTTAATTAATCTGCCCACGCAAAGGTGCCACATAAACACACACAGCTAGCTCTTCTAACTAATGTACTATGTTTATAAGGCAGCAGATATATTATTCATCACTGATGTGGATGGAGGCGGGGCCATCATTGGATATTACTGTGTCATATTACTGTCAAATGCAGAGGGACTTAAAGAGGCCAGCAAGCTTCATTAAAGGTGGTGGAAGGCGGCAAAAGGCAAAAGGGAAACAGTCAGGCGACAAGATGGGAATAGACTGACCGCAGAAGTAGAAACGTCTAACCAAGCCCCTAAGACAGCAAGGCTGAAGGGATTAAGGGGTAATGCAACAATCAGATGGGCAATGTATGCAGCTACTATAGAGCTACCAATTCTACTTTATTTGACGTGTCATTGAGGATAAGAAGAAACATCAGCACTTAAAATGCAAAGCAAAAAAGCGTAGCCACATCTGTATGTTTGACTAAAAGGTCACTCATGAAATATGCAACATGGTCACAACTTAAGGCCGTAGATTTAAGTGTTTAAAGCATAAATATTTGGACAATGACAATTCTTCATCATCTCCAACATGAATTCAAAAACATTCAGCAGGGAAAAGTGCACCGCTAACGGCAGTTTGCAGGCTGGATAGCTAATTAACTGCTGACCTGCAGCACATTAGACAGCATGTAAATGTACCTGCAAATGTCACTTCTGTCGGGTTACATGCTGTGTCCTAACACTTCAATACCACCAACAACACACTGCCCATGACATGTAGGCTGAAGTGGAAGTTGGTTAACTTTACTGGTTTTCGAGTGCACACGTAAAGCAACGTCTAGGGCCACCAATCACTGATATCACAGTTCTAATTGCTTAATGATTACTCCAATGGTTTGGCAAACTTTTCTAAAATCTGTCTATATGTCGATGATATCCTTTTATAGCTACGGAACCCTTCAAATTTCCTTACAGATGTCTCCAATCTTTCAGAAATTTCAGACTTCCATAAACTGGTCTAAATCCACAACTCTGCTACTCTGTGTGGAAGACTGGATGGCTGTGATGAAAATCTGTAATGGGCCAGTGGGCTCTGTATGGGGCCACAGGTTTCTGCAATGGGCAAGTGCCCCCCTAAGAGTCTGGGCGCAGCACAAAGCAGCAAAAAATGAATGACTAGCAGTGCCAGCACAGTTGACCTCCGCCCTAGTACCCCCGTGGGGCCATGGATGGTGCCCAGAGGTGCTTGTTTGCTTCATTATTATTAGTATTTGTCTTCACTCTCACTGCTGTCTATTCTTTATCAGTTATATATATGCACATTCATACACATACACATGTGGGCCATACATAGCCACCCTTTGTAACAACAACTGGTTTGCATGTTATGATTATTACTATTCCAATGATGATGATGATTATTATTATTATTCATATTCTGACATCTATTTTTATTTTTTATAATTTGTATTGTATGTAACCTTTCAAGCTGTGTTTCAACCATGACTTTACAAAAAGTATTCCAGCAGTTAACCTGAAATTCTCAGTTTTTGTGATGTTGACATTTGATATTGTCTTTATATTTGTAATTAAGAAGCCATTAATTGTCAGAACGTCTGGTTGAATTATTGTCTACAATTTACATATCCAGTCCGTGAAACAATATCTTATCCATGTATCCTACACTAGCAGTGAATTCTGTGCAGTGTCTTGAAGTTTAATATCAGTTATTCATACCGGGGCAGAGGGTGCTCAGGGTGGCCTTTTGCTAAAATGCCACAACGACGTTAACCTATATATCTACACAATGACAAGAGGAACCTTGGCTTCCCAATAAAAAAATGGAAAAGACAGAAAGCCATTATAAAGGCAAATGTTACCTTTGCATGAGAATGGTGATCTGATTGCTTCAGCCAGAAATGTGAATTACGCTTGTACCAGAGGCTGCTGCTCTCGTGTACATGAAGAGAGCAATATATACATCATTGCAGTGTGAGTAACATGTTGCCTGTGTCAAAAAGGGTCTTTGTTTGTGAATAAGTAGCACATTCGAAGTGTATTGTAGGGACTTTTTTAACCTTTACTTATTCAGATTGAGCTTTGGTACTCTTTAGCGCGACCAGCGCCCTACCTCACATCTGTACACATGTTTATGCCCATGGAAGCTGTCGGTACACATACAGTCTATTTCTGTTGTGTCCTGAGCTTAACTGAAGGTTCAGTACTGGCCTAAGGAGCAGCTGAGCAGCATGGGCAGTGTAGCTCAGTGTTACTCATTTAGGAATTCAAACTTTGGTGGTTGAGTGGTTGGATTAGTGAGAGAGTAGACGCCACTGATCAGCTGATTACAAGAAGCAGAAAGAGAGGGAGAGAGAGAGAGAGAGAGAGAGAGTTAGGATGTGAATGAATGAGGCATAAAGATAGTCCTGATTGAGCTTCATTATTATAAGTATTAGTAGGTTTCCTCTTCTAACAATAGTATTAAATCCTCTTTTTTAGTGGGCATCTGCCATGAAATAGACCTTGTGTTATTGTATTCAGTAGCTGCCTGCCAGCGACCTTGAGACAGACCTTCTTATTTTGCCTAAACTATAGAAACAGAAAGGAAACGGCAGAAAAGAGCCTGTGTTATTCCTGAGGAGTCACACACACACACACACACACTAACCATTTCTAAGACAATACACAGAAAACACCTCAGGCTGTTGTCACAGACACAGACACGCTCCCAGGCACATAAAAACACATGCAGGCTTTCTCTCTTGCAAGCTCACACAGTAAAACACTCACATACACCTAAAGTATTTGGTCTTGTAGTTAGCTACAACGAGGAAGAAGAACAAAACATTGATATACTTTGAAGAAAGAAGTTTGAATTAGCATACTCCATTTATTTATCACAGTCATTCAATGTTTCCTTTCCTTCTTCTCCCTCCTCCAACCGACTGCTCTTTACTTCTCCAGCCCATCTCTCCCATTTTTTTGCATTTCCCTCCTCCACCACTGACAGTGTCACTTTATCAGCGTATCTGTAACGTTCTTTAATTCAAGGCCAAGCTGGGCTGTCACCCTCAGGTCCCCGTGTCACCATCGCCTCCAGACAGACACATGTTAGAGGACACTGGGACCTGTCCATCTACAGAGAGAGAGAGAGAGGCTTATCAGTGCAACCTTGCTGGTGAATTAGCAGACCCTTGAGTGATAAGGAGAGGCAGGCCACCAGACACACTGAGAGGAAAGAAAGGAGTGGAGGAGATAGGAGTGGTGAAAAACAGGAGGAAGAAGTGATTCGCTGACAGCTGCTATAGGGGCCGTTGTCGTATGTCAGTCTTTCTCTCCGTTCACACTGCAGCTCAAAGCTCCCCAAATTAGATTTTGTTTCAGAAGATACAGACTAGATGATTTCAAACCAGTGTTAACAGAAAAAAAGGTTCCCTGAAGTTGCAGCTTATCATTTCAAAGATAGTACAAAAGAACTTTTAAAGCCACTGCACACCCAAAGTTTACAAAGTGGACTTCATCGACATCTCCCTTATTCTCGTACTTTTGTCGCAGCTGTTAGGGCAAGGCAACTCACCCAGTTATCATTCGCACTGGTCCATAGAGTTTTGTGATGACACGTTATTCCAAAGAGCACTAAGGGTCTAGTTAGTGTGAATGTGGACGACTATTAGACTGTGTTCACACTGAAGGCAAGGCAAATTTTCAAGTTCTCCTATGCTGATCCCCGGAGGGAAATTCATTCTCTCTGTTTAACACATTCCATTAGGAGCAGCTTTGGGGGAGTGGAGGCAAATGGATGCAAGTTCAGCCTGGGTGTCAAATTGAGGTGAAGATGAAGTGAAGTGTGAGTTGAAAATGTTTTAACTTGAGTGAAACATCTAGAATCAAATAACACAAAGAACTGGAGTTCCTGGTAAGTTTGTATAGGGAGTAAAGAAGAACTCATTGTGACAGTGATGCAAACGTTCATTCAGATCAGAAGACCTACAGCGTGAACCAGGCATATATCTTCTCTCCTATATCTAAGAGTCTACGTAATCTTAAAAATATGTTATGACTTTGTGTTAAAGACAATAAAGAAATGAGTATTGTTCAGTAAATGCACTGAATAGTGTAGCAAAGTCTGGTGCTCTTCCATAGCGGCTGCTTGCACTTTTTATCAACCCATAATTAACTTGCTAATGTCACTTCACAATAGAGCAACATGCCATCATAAAATGCACCTTGTCAAAACGGGGATGATATGTTATCTTCTATGTGCATTATCATGGATTATATGGTATTTCAGCTCCATGGTGCATGTAGCCTGTTGTTCCTGGATCAAACAGTAAACATCTACTTCTCTCAATCATCGGGGCAGACATTAGCCCCTGATTTCTGTGTAGCATAAGATATCAAACTTCCGGGCTTTTCTTTTCCATTTTCCTTCTCGCCTCACCCCTGATCACCGAGACTCTAACATCATCCTGTCTTCATCATAAACTGCCAAGCATCAGTCTCAAAGCCCCCCACAACACTTGTACGATGCACATTGGGATGGATATCCACTTTTGGCTGAGAGAGGCGTGGAGTCAGCTTCGATCGACCCCGGCTGTGGATGAAGCGCTCTTGACGTGAATCAGCCCTGTCAGCTCCTGTGATGGCTGCCTGTCTCATAGGCTCATCTCCTCACCGCTGACATGATATGATGGGAGATGATACCGAACAACAGCACGTTGGCTCTCAGATGTTAGAGGGAGGCCCCAGGGCGTCGAAGACCCTGACAGACGCCACTTTATAGCTTTAATCCCAAGGTCTTAAAACGGCACTTGACACAAATTGAGGTTGGCTTTGTCTGTTGCTGAGGAAAGAAAAAATAAGACGGGGGAAATATAAGAAGGAAAGCTTGCGCTTTCCCTTCTGCACTGTCCACTCCATCATTTTTACTCTTACCAGTTTAGCGTTCACTGTTAGCCTCTGAGCTCGATGTGAGAGGTGAAGGTTACGGTCGCTAATATTTTGAGACATATCAAAAGAATCTGGTGTTTACACATTATCAAAGGTGGTACAAGTGGTACTTGTATTTATATTCCTCCCTGTCAGCCACTGATGCAGTAGTGTTGCTGTCTGCCATTGGTGACTGTATGAATAAAGTAAAAAAACAACAACTACCGCTTTGCATTTTGGAAAACAGTAGGCAAGGTAGACTGGTCCAATGCATACTGGAGATTTTGCTTCTGTTTGCATACTACATGCTACAGTCTGGCCAGATCAGTACGTACTGCTACTACTGTTTCAAAAACAGCAAGTCTGTGGAGGGAGGAGGTCGCAGGTCGGGGTGGACTCTAGTGTCTAGTCTAGACATGATCTTTTACTAAGCTAAACCAAGTAGTTTTGAGTCTAAACCTACCCAAACTGCGTCTGCTTCACAACATTAACCACCTGTTTATTATTGTTAACATCTTATCTCCTGCCACTGGTAGTAAACGCTCCCATGGGTCATGTTAGAGATGAGAACAAACAACCTATGTTGTCGTGCCTATATATTGTCATATTGTCCAACTTATGTCTGACCTGTCTTTTGCATGTGCAAAATGTGTGTCCATGCACAGTGATGATCACACTATGTATACTTTTTGTATTTCATAACTCGTAACCCAATCACAATCAAGCAGACACGTTTTGTCTCTGCTTCATTACCTCTCCAACAAATTCCTGTACATTTGACAAACGTTCTGATTCTCACTTGGATCATAAGAAACAGTGGGTTGAGGGTGAGGGGTGAACTGATTACCATCTGGCCTACAAATCTGGCAAACGCGAGCCAAGTGATAAATGCACATTATAATAATAATTACAAAAAACAAGGGATCAAATCAGATTTGAAACACATTATAATATCTGTCGATTGCAATATCAATATTCTCCAGTTCCATTGAGAGTGCGTGGAATGGTCAATGCACGTTTAGGTAATTACATCGAACCTTCATTACTTTGAAGGCAGCTTTTTCAGAAATCTTAGGGATTATGATAAATTGTGTTTACCAACTACAAGAAACAGAGATGGGTTTATGAACTGGTATGACACTGGAGTTGTGTCAGAGCACAGCAGTGAGGAAGCAGGGGAAATACAGGAAAGTGGTTATCTGATATAGAACAAAAAGAACACAGATTAGTATTATTATTAATAGTCTTATTATTATATATTCAAGATCACCTAGATTCGTAAGCCTTAAAATACATTACCTAATGCCTGTGCTCTTGAATAACGTTGCTCTGTGATGAGGAAGTCTATTTCTGGTTTGTATGCATCAACATAAGCTAAAGATTCCATAGATCTTGGATTTCCCTACATATTCACAGGTAGGTTCTGTTTTACTCAATGAATTAAGAGTGAGTGTGCATGTCTGCTATGATTTTGGTAGTTACTTGTATTATTTTAAGGGCCAACACCCTTAAATGCACACATGCGCAGACACACACACACACACACACACACACACAGGGTTTGTCAGGGGCAATAAGCTCTGTTTGGATTGTATAAAGCAGGTTATGGCGTTTCTACATGTGGCTAACCACACAGTCCAGTTGCTGAAACCCTGACCCATAACCACAATAAAAAAGGGTTATTCCAAATATTCTGTTGTCGATATTTCACCTTTTAAAAAGAGATGTCAAAGACACAAACAACATGACTCTTTGCATTGAAATGTAAGGGTTTGATAACATCTCTAATATTTGGTATTTGGTGGAGTACAATAATATAACCGCATGGCTATTGTAGAGAGCAGTGGCATATATCAGCCGACACCAAAACATCAGTCACTGCCTCTCACCCTGTACTATTTCAGTAGTGATGTCGAAAGTGATACTTCACTGTTTCAAAAAGGCCTTCTCACAGATGGCCAATAAAAATGATTGATGTCGAGAAGGGGTTTCATAGTGCGGTGGGTGTGCACATCTAAGTTCTTCTGTGTGTGTGCGAGTGTGTGTGTGGTTCCACATGTGATTTCTATCAGTAGAACATGTGAGATGCATTGAATCATATTGTATGCACATTGATGTTTAACCTATATTATTACTGTAATATTCCCTCACATAAAGTATATCTTATGTAGTCTATACACACATAACACTTACATGTATTGTATCAAGTGATGCACAGATTAGTTCATTATTCGATAAGTCAATAAACAAGAATTTAATGGGCAACAATAACATTTTTTTTTTCATTAAATCAAAAATGTCCTATGTACCCCACTGTGTTTACCCTTTTACTGTTATCACAAGTGGTGCAAAGTTCCCTTCACTTTATGGCTGAAAAACTAAACATAAAAAAAGAGCTGATGTCTACTCATTTTTTTAATATACACAACAACAACAACGACTGCACACACTATAATGAAACCAAACCTACATTTGCCACTATTTAACATGCAAGCCCCTTATATCCATGCAAACACGGTCATTTCATCCTGACTCTTTCCTCCCTATTATTCACTTGTGAATTTTACCTTAGTTTGCGTGAGGTGTGTGTTTGGGGATTATTAAGTAGATATCGATTGTGATTTGATTAAACTCTTGCTAATTTGCTGCAAACCAGCAAGACATTTAATCAAATAAAAATCAATAGTGTCTTAAGAGCCCTTGGTACATCCCTGGAATGGGGGACTACAGTGGATGTGTTATAAATTACTGGTCGGAGCGATACAGCCAATCGGATAATGTTGGAGGAGAGAGAGTGAGAGGAGAGAGAGGGGTGGGATACAGAGGATATGTCACTCTTATAGTGTGGAGGGAGGATGGATTTGTGTTCAGTGGGGAACAATTGGCCTGGTGTTTCAATTCCAACATGAGGAATTAACCACTTCAGGAGTATAAAGAGAATTATTATTCTCTTTTGTTGTATTATCTGTATTTTTTTTGTTCAACATAAAACAAAAGAAAACACTTTTTAGACAATATACACTGTTATTATTTATTAGCTGGGCAACAGTTCAATTGACAATCTTGTCTGTAGTGGATAAAGGCTTTATTAATCAAGTAATTCTTTATAAATAAACACAAATAAAACATTTGCTTCAAGCGGAAATCTGTACAGAATACGACACCCTCTAGCCGTTATATGGCGGCTGTGGCTCAGGAGGCAGAGTGGGGCGTCCACTAATCCCAAGGCTGAAGGTTCGTCCACATGTTGAAGCGTCCTTGGGGAATATGGTGGTCAGCACCTTGCATGGCAGCTGGGTCGCCACTGGTGTGTGAATGGGTGAATGAGATAAATCTGTAAAGCCCTTTGGGAGTCATTAAGGTTGAAAAGCGCTCAACATTATTTGGATTATGAAATAATCAAAACACCCTTTTAACTGGGAAAAAAAATCTCAGGAAGAGAAATAGAGGAATCCTCTTACAGGGTGGACAGACATGCAATAGATGTTGCGTATACAGAATAGACCAACATAATCAAATTACAGTATGGACAATCATGCTAACAAAATTATAAATAGATTGTACCATAGATAGAAGCATATGGATCTGGGAGGACCTGAGCTCTCCTCTCCACCATGGAGACCTGGAAGAGGACAGACCACACAAACACACAAGAGGTTACTGTAGCGCGTTAAAGGTGACTTCCACACCACTACGTTTTTTAGACACATTTAAAAATGCTGTTGACCCCATTTTAGTTTGAAAACTCTGAGATGTTCTAAAACGATGGCGCAGACCCTTACAAAATCTTATAGCACCTTAAGGTCTGATCTGAGTGAACAATTGACATTAAACCACCCTGTAATCGTACTCTTGAATCATTTCACATTAAAATAACTGCAGTTTAATATCAACAACAGGAGGATAGAGAATGTGCATGCTATTTCACTCTCACTGTTATGAGCCCAATGTGATACACTGAACCACACTAATTGTGCTAAACAATCCCACTGATACCGATGATCAATAATGATTAAGGGGGGGACAGTATTAACTTCGTACCAATAACTTGGTAAACTATTGTTGACCAGAGTTCGTCTTTGTTGTCACCACATGCTCCCCATCATCACAGATGGAAACACACTCCCTAATACCCAACTGCCACTGTTTTTTAATTCATAGAAATAAACTCAGATTTCAGACAAGCAGCGTTATGCAAACACCCAGTACTGTTTCAGGTCTCAGAGAAATAATCCTCATTGCGAACTATCGTTAAACGTTTAAAAATCACCTCTCAGCCTAGTCAGAATAGTAACTTCTTATCCTAGCATTCTCTGTCTGAGAGGAGGCTTGATTTTATTGTGTGGTGCTCTTTTCTTAGTTTATTTAAACTCACAACCCAGTAGTTTCTTCTAAACAACCTGAACACTCAACACAAGCGATTTCTTGTGTAGCAGAAGACTTGTTTTCCCAAGTAATACCAGTTCCACTGACAGAAGAACGTGTTAAGAAAGATTCCCAAGTTTACAAAGTTTACAGCAACTCAAGATGACTTGTATAATTGCAGAGTTGGTTGTGACTGGGATATTGATGTGAACAGAATTCACAAGTTGGAAAGTGGTTATTATGGTTAAGTCCCACATGACGTGAACGTCACATAAAAGCTTCCAGGAATCTTGTATCATGATTTTGCTTCTTGTGCCAAAGACGGCAATTAAAAAATATAAGTAGCTCTTCTAGTTCTTATATATTTTTGTGACATTTTGGTAGAATCAATAAAAGACATTCATAAATGTGGTACAGTTTGTTATTTGGTTTTCACAAAGGTCATAGGTTATTTTTACGATTTTATATCATAATGTCTCAATTGCATTACCAATATACAGTAACAGCATCACAGTAATGTGAGGAGGAGTAGCAGAGGGATTCTTAATTCTACTTTTGCAATTGCTCAAACAATTGCTTGAAGATCTTCAGATACATTAAATATTTCAAAATGTTCATGCCTTTTGCATCAGTAGAACATGGAGACCATTAGCATAGTGCTGTGGTGGCAGCAGTGAGCAATTTGTGATTTAATTGCAGTGTTCACAAAGCATCTATAGCCAGGTCAAATAAGGCAGTGTGTGTTGATGCTGTGGCCTGCGAGTCACAGGGTTTCCATGCACGTTAAATGTCAATTATACCTCCTCCTTATGTCCTGCTCTACTCTTATTTATCTTCATCCCTCCCGGCTCACACCGTGACCTCCCTACAGGCTCAGCAGGGACGAACACACCAGGGCCTTCATGTAGCACACACACTACACACCTCCTGACTCTTAATAATGCCTCCATGTCCCATGCCAACATTTTTCTTCTGTCTATCATAGCAGTTTGTTTATTGGTATGCTATATGCTTTGGGGAAATCAGTTTGCTCCAGGGACTCAATTACTATAGGTATTCGTAGTTTTGCGGTATTGCTGTTTTTAACTTATGTTCATTTGTACAATTGTTCCATATCCATTCGTTTACTCACCGATTCACTCATGTATGTGCTCACAGCAACATGACTGACAACTTTCCTTCAGTTTCATTTTTATTTCCGGTAAATTGCACATTTGGATGGTGAGAAATCAAACATTATCTTTATAAATATGCCTTATAAATATTCAATGTATATAAAAAAGAGTCTGCATACCTTATGTACACATCCATAGATTTAAATGTGTCATTGAACTTCATGTATGTTTAAAATAATTGTCCAGAACCAGACAGTGGTGTCAGAGAGTCCTAATCCAGAAATTCCATATAAAGGACATCAAACAAAATGTAGCGTCTTGCTCACACAGGTCCTCTTTCCCATCTGGCCAAAATGGCTATTGTGGCTCATTGTCTAAAAATAGAGATGAAGACAAATTATTATCATTTGCCAAAGCCCATGACAATAATGATGAATGAACACTTTTTTCTCTTTTCTGCTATGCCCTCTGAAGTCATTGCTTAAGGCCTTTTTCTCCATTTCCCCTCAAATCTCTCTCTCCTGTTCACATCGCACCTTTCCGGGCACACACAGTATGGTGTAAAATATCTATTGAATAAACACCATCAGTCTGAGATCATCCCTTGTTTCAATTATTTTCTTTCACTTGTCTTTTCAAGAATATTTCATCCACATCTCTTTTTCTCTTTCTCCTGTTCTATTGTTATGCATGTTATTAGTAACACGGTGTGTGTGCGTGTGTGTGTGTAGGTGGGGTGGGGGTTGATTGATGTGGTGATTGATCACCAATTTGGCCTGACAACACTGGACTCCCACCTCCCCCACCAAACCAGCCTGTCCCATACAAAACTTGCTGGGTGAGACTACTTTGTGTATGTTTTCATACAGCTGTGCACATTTTTATATATATATATTTGCTTTTGTGTGTGTGTGTGTGTGTGTGTGTGTGTGTGTAGCTGGCAAGGGAGTGAGATAGGAGGAGAGTGGGAAGAGAGAGAGAGCCGGGTTCAGAGCCAGTTCAGCTGTACATGGCTTGACAAATTATTTGTGGAATTGTTGCATTCACAGTCACTTAAATAGGAATCTGTCAGAGAGGAGGAGAGGGCTGGCCTCACCGCAGCATGCAGCAGGAGCAGCCTGCACCACCTCCTCAACAGCCGCCCCACCGCTGCCATGCCTCCCTCCTCTTTATCCTGCTTTTCCACAGTCTCTCTCTTTGCCTCTTTCTCCATCTCTCCCAATCCACCCCCCCTCCCACTCCGCCTCCCTCTCCCCCCATCCTATGATGATGGATTGAGCCTAATGCAAATTTACTACCATTTTATATGTCGATGCCTCACCCCCGGCCAGCTGCAGGAACATAGCTCAACATCATGCTTCCAAGATGTCCACCTTGACACAGCCGGCATCATCGGCCTCCTCTCAATCTCCCGGCTTCACAAATCTCAGCTGGATGGAGATTGATGCCGCTGTGGGCCCTTGGCTGCTGCTGCACTCTGTCCATGCTTGTGCCTGTGTGTGTTTGTGCTTGCATGCCATGTTTGTTCATATACTATGCCGTCTACGACGACAAACACAGCAGCAAGAAATCCCTCCTAGACTGTTACCACGCTCAAGGTAGCAGTCACTGCTTCTACCATTTGACCCATTCACGTCTGTTCTTTGTATGGTGATGGGCTTTCGGCGAGATGTATCCCCCAACATTGTTGTATATCACCCTTCTGGATGAAGGGGTAAAGAGAAAAAAACAAAGGGAAGAAGAAAGGAGCCAGTTTTTCAGCCTATCAGCTTGGAAAGGCAATGTTGTGCCCTTGTAATTGAGTAGGTATCTCATCTATCAACAGTGCCACCCTGGATAATAAATATAGAGTACACAGGCAGCTCCTCAGAGATTTAAAGAGAGGGTGTGTGAAGGAGTATGTGTGTGTGTTTGTGCACGTGTGTACGTGTGTGTGTTGAGAAAAACTAGAACAGGTGCCTTTGCCCTGACGAACTACCTTTCTATGTTCTTGAATGAGTTCATGCTCTGATCTTATGAAACCTTCACATGCTCATGTAAAATGTACTCTGGTCAGTGTACACACAGAAAGTCACAACATCATAATCGTTGTCATTTTATGTCTCTTGTAAAGACATTTTTGATTCATCATAGTTACTTCATCACTCATTTTTTCTCAAAAGCACACTCTGTGGAAATCCAGTGGTAGGAACCCTTCACTTAACCAATTAGAGAGTTAGCATGTTTTGTGAGTTTGCACTAGCAGACTTGCACTCTTGTTTGCGTACCCTGACAGTCTCGGCTCTCTGCTTCCCCCAGAAGCAGTGCCAGGTGGTCTTGTTTACTGTCTTTTACGGATCTATTCTTAACTACTTTTGCAAAAGACGTTCAATGTCAAAGTGCAGCTGTGTAACACTATTCACTGCTGAACCCAGTATGGCATCCACTTATTGAATCCAAGTCCTTCCAAATTCCTCACTGAATCTTAGGATTAGTGTAACACGCCAGACATTTATTAAGCTGAATATTTGTGTGTTTGTTTTGATTTTGTGGGTGGTTATTATTGTTATTATAGTTTTTGTGGCTTAACGTGCTAGTTTTGAAAGTGCTTTACAAATTGATCTCATTCACATACACCTATTCACACACCAATGGTGACCAAGCGGCCATGCAAGGTGCTGACCTCCATCGGAAGCAACTTAGGGATCAGTGTCTTGCCCAAGGACACTTCGAGACCAGGAGACAATGGTCCTTTGGGGAGATGAACCTGTTAGCAGCAGCATGAATGAGATGGTGTCCAAACAACAACAAGAGAATGACAGAGCTGGGGAGCAGCCTTGGCAAATCCATTGGGAACAGGAGGAGAGTGCTCAGCAGTGCTGCCAAACCTAGGCAACAAGAAACCACAGGTGGGCCGTCAGTACCCAGGCTCCAAAACCTGATGCTGTTCCCCCCCAGACAGAGAGAGAGAGTGGAGGGAGTGTAAGAGGACGGAGCACGCTGTTAGCAGCGAGGACGCCGCGAGAAGGAGCAAGGGAAGCAAGCCACCAACCGATGACAGGAGCAACCACGTCAGAGCAGATGATAGCCAGCAAGCAGACAACAAGAAGAGTGACAAGACCAGAGAGCACAACACAGACACGCCGAGCTTCTGGGTAGCTCCTCCACCCTGCTTTTACTTAGATGTTCAATACTCCCTCTTGCTTACTGGATTTTAATCATGTTGTTAAATAGACCTTTGTCAATTTTGTTTACATTTTAAAATGCACAATGAAGTAGTTTATCTATTTTCTACATTTTCAGCATTTTAAACTAGCATTTAACATTAGTTTTTAAACTGAATAAGTCTACATGCATATACACACTGCTGTACCCCAAGGTAAATCACTGGGTACATGAAATCACTAGAATATGTAGAAGCTAACTACATTGGTGGCATAATTGGTTTTCATCTAGTTTAATTACATTTAACAATTTTTTATTTTAACCCCCTATTTGCACCCAGTTAATTAACACTTGCCACAATAGCTTAAATGCCAATGTTATTATTCACAGGATGGGATCAGCTGGATCGTTTCTATTAGAAGAGTCACCCCTCTTTTCTTCTACTCGTGGTTGTAGAATACCGTTACAGAGCATTGTCTTCCCAACTCACAACTATACTTGATTGAGTACAGACACGCTAGCAGAGAGCACACTAACCAGACAACAGCAAGTGTGTCATTTTAGTTGTTGCATAATTAGTATAATTAGCTGCAGCTGATACAATCATGTCAAACACAAAAGTGACAGCCACAAATAAAAAGCCTCCTTCCTGAATCTTTTTACACTGACTGTTCCTAATATAAAATAGTGAGGAGAGACATACAGTTTGATAAGAGATCTGTCAGTGTTGGGGCATAACATATTCTCCCACCAGAAACCAGAATGGAACCAACCCTAAATATAAGGTAGACAACGATCCTCTTTTAATACTGATTAACAGAGCCAGCAATGATATGACACGCACACATGGATTCATTCAAGCAGGAGTAACTATGTTCATTCAGACTACAGTTTTATGGGAATTGATCTTCCACCACGTTGAACTTGTGGAAGTGGGTTCATGGTTTACAGCTGGGTCCAGAAAAAGCTCCTACATTATCAGAATTTACAGAGGGATTTTGTTGTATGAATCAGGTACTAACAAAATATTTACTGGTTCCTACTGGTACTTAAATGTAGCTACAGTGGGAGATGATAGGGCTATGAAGAACAAGGGAGTAACAATTAGACATTTTAGAGGAAAGAAGAAATAAATGATTTAGTATATTCTGGGTATCTGGATGCAGTACTGGGACACAACACATAAGTTTGGGGTTAATGGTGTTAGCAACACTGATATTCTGCACATCCTGTTAAGTAATACATAAGGCATACATACTCTGCCACGAGCAAAGCGCAAAAATATATGTTTTTATTGTACGTGGTCAAACCACAGACCACAAGCTAGTAGGCTAACTTGCCTATGCAGTAAGCTATAATGTTTAGCTTGCCTACACTGCTGCACTCCATTATTCCAAGATTTGAACTTCCTACCTCAAAGCTACATAGCTGTAACCCCGCATTGGTGGTTATTTTGGGAACGTAACCCATATATTTTATATGTTCTTCGAAAGATTTTCCAAAAGTGTGTTTCGTACCTTTCTGTAAACCACTGCTGTTTGATATGATAGCATGATAGCATATCATAACTGTGAAATATGTTACACCATAATTTCTATATAGGTCGGTACAATATCAGTGCTGTTAACACCATTTTCCCAAACTTTAGGTTTGTTGTACCCAGTATTTACTAAACTATGTATAATTATATAGTATCATTTATTTCTTGTTTCCCATAGTATTGTTTCCTTCCACTGTACCTACATTTAAGTATCAGTAGAAACTGGTAAATATCTTATTGGTACCTGATTCATGCAGATAAAGTGATCTTTACATTGTGGGCTGCATTATAGTGTTACTTAAGTGTTACCCACATTTTCAGTTGAACTGCTAAATCCTCTTTCTGTTAGTGTGGATGAGCATTTAGAAACATGTTTTTGCCCACTGTATCAAAGCTAGAGCTGTGAACTGTGCAGAAATATATGTGTTTATGCTGTGAATCCTTCGCATTTTAAGGTGTGAATTCCATTGGGTGGCCATACAGTCAGATGTGCTAAACGCCATGCCAGTGAACGCAGAGCTGCTGGTGGCTGTGTGGGAGGTATTTTTGTGTTTGTGGAGGGTGTGTGCTAGTCTGCATTGTGGCCAGAAGTGTGTGTTAAGTGTCTTGTGTATGTGTGAATGAGTGCACACGTAGGAGGATCAGTGGGTGTCATATTTGTCTTTACACTGCTCGCGAAAAAGCATCACTCCTAAGATGTTAGCATGTCAGGCCTCTTCATTACCAGCATTAGGCTAATTAGCACGGCCATGTTGACTCAGTGTGTGTGTGTGTGTGTTTGTGCGCGCAAGTTTGTGAGCATTTGCTCATGTCTACTGTATGTCACATGAGTTGTTATGGATGCCATGCAGGAGCTGACAGGCGGCTTGTAGTCAAACATGGAGGCTGGCAGTCAACAAAGAGCACAGTCTATCACAATGGTACATGCTCTCTCTCTCTCTCTCTCTCTCTCTCTCTCTCTCTCTCTCTCTCT